>CM035226.1:23548721-23713542 GCA_020226215.1 Sindora glabra
GTTAAAATAGCAATTTTCAAAGGACTGATTTATACTCGACGTATTAATGATATAGCTGTATTCATACTATGACAAGCGTACAATACATTGCTATTGATGTTACATTTTTATATTTATATTAGTTCCTTACATCTATAAAATATATACTAATATTTCGTATTTAACTAATATAAATATAATTAACGTTAAAAGCACAAGATAATATATTGTGTCATTGACAAAATTAGGGGCACATGAAATAAACCTCCTTTTATAGAGTAAAAGCAACCTGTCATTGTCAACGTATCAGAGGCCCGCACTAATAAATTTTTAATTTAATAAAAAAATTGCTCTGTGATGAATTTTATTTATTAATAAATAAAACTTTAAATTTTATAAATAATTATTAATATTTTAATTTTTCAAATAATTATTTATCCGTTGAATGATTATAAAAAGTTTATTACATTTTGGGCCAAGTTGCAAAAGGGCGGATCAGAAGATGGGTACTAGCTAGTGCAATAGTAATTGTGATAAATAATGTGATGAGGCAGTGGAAGAGTCATGCCGTGACAGACCGCGTGCCGTCAACGTTTCGTATAATACAATGGAGATGGGACCCATTTAGCCCTTATAATTTTTATGATAATTAATTAATTATATTAACAATTAATTAAATTAATTAATAATTAATTGATATTTAATTGTATTGACTAATCTAATTAATTGATTGCATAAATTATTTTAATAAAAATATTTAATAAAATTAATTATTTATGATTAACTGTTTATATATAAAATAATATATAAAAATATTAATATATTTTATAAATTATTTAAATATTTTTATTTTAATAATATTTTAACATTTTAAATTATATATTATTTACTGGATTAAAAATTTTTGTAAGTAATATATTATTATAATTTGTTATATAATAAAAATTTATTTAAAAGTAAATTAATATAATTTATAATAAAAATAATTAATTACAATTATTTAATTTTTATATAAAAATAATAATTATTATTTTTTATAAATTAATAATGAGAGAAATGGGAAGATCGATTAATATATATTTTTTCATAAGGATAAAATGAAAAATATAAAAATTTAATTTTTATGTAAAAATAAATATTATAATTTTCATATAAAAATAAATATTACATATTAATAAAGTTTTTTGAAGAATAAGATAAAAATATAAAAATTAATAAAAAATAATTTAATCTTTTCTTCAGTTAATTAATACCAAAATATTACTTATCCCATTTTTTTACAAATGGCAATCTAGAAAATAATCAATCGAAATCAAATAACAAAATTAGCTAATTTAATATTTAATTTCGACCAAACCAGTCACAAGTTATTTAGAAACTCAATTGCCAAGTATTTCTTTTGTCACATATCAAAGTTGTCAGCTAAATATTTTAGATTATTTTTTACATCTTCTAACTCCGCTAAAGTTGTTAGCTAAATATTTTAGATTATTTTTGACATCTTCTAATTTCGCTAGAGATGGCAATAGGATAAAATTATGACAGATTGGTAATATACTATCTCACTTTATAACTGTAGAACTCTATCTTATCCCCTCTTTATTCTTAATTGCAAGACAAGTTGGTATCTCATTCTCGTCCTTCACCACGGGATGCTAAAGATTTGAGAGGAAATTCAAAAAAATTTAAAAATATTAAAATTTATAAGTTTTAAATATATACATAACTAATATTTAATATTTCATATAATATAATAATATTAATTTAAAATTATACATAATTTATTTAATTAATATTAAATTTAAAAAAATAATTAAAATAAATATTAGTTAAAAATAATTAATTTTTAATTATAATAATATATATTTTCAAGTATAATAAAAAAATAAAAATAATTCATTATTTCCAACCCATGGCTTGCCCCACGCAACAAAAACTAATACCAAATCTTTGCCTCTTGAGGCAAAATCACGATTCAATTTTTTGCCATTCTTAATCCGACTATAAAGTGCGCAATATGATATTCAATAAAAATGAAAATTTTACCTAAAAAAGAAAATAAAAAATAGAATAAAATAAACGGTCAGAAGAGGGATTTCAATTTATTTATTAGAATAATTTAAATCTTTTAAATTAGAAGAGAATAAAATAGGGATTAGCAGACGATTTTGTAGAATTTTGAAGCATTTGTCCTTTATTTCTAGTGGACTTATTCGGTATTCCTCGGAAGTATTGATATAATTATCATAAATTATATGCGACCTTTTTATAAAATTTATAATATTTATATAATTTATAATTTTTTATAAGATCTTATAATAATTCATCAAATTTTTATGTTACAACGTCACTGTTTTATATTATGAGATTTATAAAAAAATTGTGAGATTTTACAAAAAAGATTATAAATTTTACATAAATAATTATATCCTTTAACTTATGTAATATAAAAAAATACACATTTTATATAAAAGATTGCAAATTTCTCATAAAATTTGCAATAAATCATATGAATACTATCACTTTTTAAGGTTGCACCAAAAAATTCCTTAAATTTCTAACTTTTTTTCCCCTTAATAAAAACTTCTAAATAATAGAGATGTCATGATAATCTCCCATTCCTTCTTCTTCCTTTCATTCTATAGCATCCAAAAATATTAGAAAATTTTTAATTATTCAATCAGTATTTTTATATGTCTACTATTAATAAGAATTAAAATAAATTTAAAAATAATTAAAAAAATAATTATTATATATTAATAATAATAATAATAAAATGATAAACTTTTAGTGATAATTGGCATATAAATTATATGTACACCAAGCAACTAAAAAATTTTCAAACCTACCATAATATTTTTCATGGGACTTACATACGTTGGAACATGCACTTTCCAAATTTCAAAGCTCTTCATTAAGCCAATAAAACAGAAAAAAAAAATTCTCTCTTTTTTCCCAATCATATACAAAAAATGAATTTCTTCCTTTCCTTCTTTTATTTCTTTCTATTCATTTTCTGCCTTCTCTCATTTCTTCAAAATCCAAACAAAGCATAAATTCCGATTAGGCTCCGGATCTCCATTATCCACGTCAACGATATACTAACAAGGCGAACATCCTTTTTCTAGTGAAGATTCAATTTTAAATTTTATAAAATTTTAAATATTCAATTAAAAAGAAATAAATTATAAAGAGAAAACTTAAAATTACACGAAATTACGTGAGCAGTAAAGTAATTTGATCTAAAAATTTTATTACCAAACTGCAAATATTAACATAAAACAAATATGCCATTTTCAAGACAACAAGAACAATCAAGTGCTTGTCATTTCAGTTTGGCACCCATTAGCTACGCTCGTTTGTTGCTTTATCTTCATCGGACAATGGGTAAACATCAAACATCACCTTTGCAGGTACTGAATTTTGTTTTATTTTTAAACGGGTAATGCATTAAAGAGATGCTAGTGTTTAACAGATGTGAGCAAAGGACAGTCCACAGCATTAAGAATTAAATACATTTAGGGGCTGTTTGGTTCAAAAGGGGATGACACCAGGAAAGAAAATTAAGGAAAAAAAAAAGAATAATTCTTAATTATCTAATTTATTTGTTTAAATAAAAAAATTAATTATTTTTAATTTATTTTATTAATAATTATTATACTAAAAAATAATTTATTTATAATTATTATTAAGATAATTATTATAATTATTATCTTATTATTTTTATTTTATTTATTAATATTATAATTTTTATAATTATTTAATATTAATTATTAATATCTTATTAATATTATTTTTATTTTTACTCTTATTATTTTAACTATTATTAACATCTTAATAATAATTAATATTATCAAAATAATGTTAATAATTATTATTTATTTAATTATTATTTTTAATATTTTATTAATATTATTAATTATTAATAATTTAAAAATAATATAATATTAAAAATAATAATTATTAAAAATATTAGAATATTATTAATATAATTAAATAATATTATAATATTTAGTATTTATTTAGTATTTAATAATATTATTTATTAAATAAATATTAACAATATATAATAATAATTTATTTATTTATTTATTTATTTATTTATTTATTATTTATCATAATTATTATTTATTAATAATATTAATTTTTAATAACTTAAAAATATTATAATATTATTAATATAATTAAATAATATTATAATATTTATTATTTATTTATTATTTATTTAATATAATTATTTATTTATTAAATAAATATTAATAATATTATTAATATATAATTATTATTTATTATTATTTCATTAATATTATTAGTTATTAATATTAAAAATAATAATATTAAAATATTAAATATTATTGATATAATTAAATAATATTATAATATTTATTATATATTTAATATTTAATAATATTATTAAGAGAAAATAAAGAAATAGAAAGGGAATGAGATTCCCTAAGGAGTTGGAAGGAATCACCAAATTGGGTAATGCCATTAAGGGAAAGGGAATGAATTTTTTTAAAACCAAACAAAAATAAAGAGAATGAAATTCTGCAATTCTCTTTCCCTTTCCTGAATACCCCTAACCAAATGACTCCTAAAGCTCTTTAAGGAGGATATATCAAAATATTTAACTTATTATTGGTAATGACATCAACTAGTTTATATATATATATATATATATATGCTTCACAAGTAGTCTTTCCAACTTCTCCAATAAATCCCTGTACTCTTTAGATAAGTTGGCAGTAGCACAAGAAACAAAAAAATTATTAAATGAAAGAGTAGTAATAACAAATAAAACATCCATTTCTATTATGCTTTGTTTGGCATGTAATATTTTTAGAATTTATTTTATTTCATTTCAATTGAAATGATTTCAATTCATTTATAAATGAATTCTATTATTTTGATACTTTATCAAAAATAATAATTTCAATTCATTTGTAAATTAATTATTTTATTTAAAATATATTAAAAAATATATGAAACATAATTAGAAAGTAAATTTTGATGGTATTATAATAAATATAATATTAGAAAGAGAGTAAAATTTTTATATAAAATATTTTTTTGCCAAATGAAATGAATTCTAGTGAAATTCTTGTTAAATTGGATGAATTTCATAATGGCACAAATGTAATTAAAATAAAAATTGTAAATGAAATGAAATAAAATCCTTTTATATTTAAAGTCAAACATTATTTTTTAAAAAAATTCATTTAAGAATGAAATGAAATCTTATTTTAATATTGTCAAATAAGGGGTTAGACTCTGACATTGAGCAAGCAATAATCCATTCCTTAGAGCTGTTATTTTAACAATGAAATTAGAGCATACTCCTAATCCCTGAATCATACAATAATCCAATTCCCTATCCAATCAAGCAATATAGCAGCATATTCAGCTTGCCTTGAATTTCCTCTTACTGCCACATTACTATTTAACTTGTGAAAATTAAGAGGAGAAACTTCCCACAGAACCTATGCCACTTATTGAGATGGAGGTATTTTTTAATCACTCTTAATAGCCCAATATTCCATAAATCTACTTAAGGTAGTAACTTTCAAATCAAACCTCTCTGTTTCATGGTTAAACATTTTTTTTTTTTACTTTTAAATAACCAGAAGTTCTACAAAGGCCAAAAAAAAAAAAAAAAAACACAATTACCTAAGAAACCTGACTATTACATCTTGATTCACAGGAGATCAAAGTAACTTGGAACCACATCAAGAAATCAACATGAAAGGTGACATTCCAACAATTAAGGACAAGCAATGATTTCCATAAAGACATAACAACTGGACACTCCTTAAAAATAAAAATAATGTTATCCAAACTAATTTCACCCAAAATACAAAACAGTAGAATGTTCATACCTTTTTTAATCAGTAATTCGAGTTGGATAAAGTTAGAGACGTGACTGCTGGATTCATTTTTTATTTTTAACGAAAATTTATATATTTACAATAATATTTATAAATAAAATTTTGTATTAAAAATTAAATTTTAAAATTTTATATCTATTAAATTAAATTTTATAAATTTATCCTACCATCTTATATTTAATAAAAATTCTTAATTTATATTCAATATTTAATTTCAAATCTCATTGTTGATATATACAGTATTGTTAATTTATAAATTGTCTAATTTCTTAATATTATTAATTAGCAGTACAATTCAAACCGAAGGACGAAGAGACGGAGAGAATTAATTTTGCTAATCCAAGATTATTTGTAAAATTAATTCTGTTAATGCTGAAGATCCTAAAAATAATTACGGTGGGTCCACAAAGTATCCTGTGCACATTTGCAGTTTAAGTGACCAAACTCAACTATTTAGTACTAATGGATAATTAGTGGGCTTAATGAAATATTTTTTCGGAGTCATTATTCTTATTCAATTAAATTGCATAACAACATTTTGAGAGTATATTATTATACACTCTTTTTAAAAGATTATAAAATCCACAAAACTATAAATTTGAGAAAATAACTTTCAAGTATTTCTAATTAAATATGTGTAGGAAAATATAAAAAATAAAGCCTCAAATAATTAAAATGACAAATTAATTAGACTATGAGGCTCTATTTATTTTGTTAAATAATATTTTCACAAGAAAATAATATTTACATATGTATATTAACAAAGAAGTAACATACTACTTATATTTATAATTAAAAAAATGATACTTAGAGTCATTTAAGTGGAGGAAAGAAAATTAATCTTTCTCAAATTCTCTAAATTTAATATTTAATAAATAAAATATTTTTTATTTTAATATTTTATAATTATATTTTATTACAAATATTTTTCATAGAAATATATATTTTTTCTAGCCGACTAGTGGTTTGTAAGCTAGAATAGGCAGCGTATGTGAACTTCAGAACTTCAGTCTCACGTCAACTATCTTAAAAATCGAATGGAATGGTCCAGTTTAAATAGTTCAATTATGTATGAATCAGTTACAATTTTAGTTAATCAATTTATTTAACTTAATATTCTATTAATCAGCTAAATCAATTAAATTGGATTTAATGACTTTTTTAATATATGGGCAGATCCTGTTTTTAAATTTTTATTTAAGTGGCTCATTCTAAGTCATTCGATAGGATTTTGAAATCCTGGATAACATAACCAATAATAAGACCTTCAATTTTTATTTTGTAATTTCAATTGTTCTTATAAAAATGCTTTTCTAGTGTTCATATAAATTCTAAAATGGCTCTTATTGTTTTGTTTTTTTGAAATTGCATATTAACCTTAATATTGAAAATCAAAGGTTCCACACTAATGTTGACTTGGCTTTTATAAGAGAAATTTCTAAGGCTGTCATAAATTGGAAATAGCACGCGATTGGTGATTAGTGGTTATAAAGCATCATTGTAGTAGCTATTACTGGACTATAGAAAAGGAAAGAAGATGTTGAGTTGGCCAATATATCACAAATTGCAAGAATTGCTCAATTTGCCATGGATGCTACAGCAGATTTACTTCACTTTTGCTCTATCTTTGAAAATTGTTAGGTAACAACACTTCCATGATCCGAGAACATAGACCATAGTAGAGCAGCAAAGAAAGTTGTCATCAAAGGGTTTGGAGCCAATAAGGGTTCTTTCAAATGTTTCAAACTTTATAAGTTGTAAGCCACAATCTGAAATCTTCTAAAGCTAATTCTAAAACCAATATGACCACATGCAATACTTAGTTAAGTCAAATTCCTTTAGTTTTAAAATTAGGGTTATTTTTGTAATTTTACCAAAGTGATCATCACAGTCAAAACTCGTTTCTTCATTGCATTCTTCAACAACTAGCTATATAGTATTCTACCATATGTCCAGGCTTCTAAACCCAAAGTTCTCCACTCTATGAGTTATTTATAAAGTAAGGAAAGAATGCTACACATGCATGGGATGTATGAATCTAATTTTAAGTTTTGGTTAATTCTTAACTTACTAGTGGTATTGGCTTTGTGTCAAAAACTAGCAATTGTGACAATTCAATAGTCAAATATTTTCGAATTTAGATGAGACTTAGTGAAAAAATTCATCATATTGTAGAGATCCTATGAATGAAATTTGGGATTGACATGGCTCGTGTATTATTTTTCCTAGTTTTTTCAAATTTAGGGGTATTTTAGTAAATTTGATATAATTCAAGAATTTAGAAGAGTTCAAAAAGCTTGTATTTGTGATCATCTCATTTTTATCTTCATAATAGTAGGTTTTGGTGCTAATCAAACACATGAAACTTTGAGATAAAGGCTTGTGACATTTCGAAAAAAGTATGTCAACTCTCAAAACATTCCTTAAAAAGGTGTAATGTTAAGAGGGCTGATAGGGTACCTAGACACTGAATTAGGGACATTAATATGTTAATTTGTGACTATCTCTTACATACTTAAAATTATAAAATAAGGCATATACTAAGCCAACGGAGTGTTCCTTTCCTTATTCAATTGTCTCTTTTGGCCCATTATGCTTGAAGGCTTCATATGTGGGGTGATTTTATGGTTTAGTATGCACGAATACTTCTACAACAATCAATTATAGCTTATGAACTTATAAGTTCTACTATCTTTACTAAATGTGCCATAAGTGGGTTTAGTAAGAAGGATAACATGTTTATTAAGAATAGCAAGCATACATAGTATAGTTTTAACTAGAAAGCTATTGGCCTATAATAGATAGTATTAGAGCTTGGTTTATGCTAGAAGGCTAAGATTAGGTAAGATACAATTGGTCTAAATATGGCTTGTCCAATGCTATATAAAGAATGTGTGAAGCAATTATTTTTAAACTCAAAGGTGTTATTATCAAAGATTTGACCAAAAAGTGTAAGAATTTAAATTAGCTTGAAAAGATAGTGTGTGGGAGAATGATGCATTTAAGTAACTGTGGATTGGTGCATCAGGTGCAAGAATTTATGCCAAAGGGCTTGCTTGTGTGCACGAGATAATGGTTATACACTCATTCATAGTAATGGCATTGAGAGATGCAAACCACTATCTAGAAGAATAAGTGAATTGATGAGTTATCTAGTAAGAGAAGCCTTAATCTTACTAAAAGGCTAAACCATTTCTTGAAGGATCCATAAAGGTAGAAAACAAAGTAAAGATTCAGAGGAATTAGTGCAATGTGCACAATCTATGGGTTAATAGAGTGTATGCAATCTTTTCATATGAGGAATTGATGTAATAGACTAGGCTATATAGTTGTTTTGTGGAGTGGCAACAATGACTCAAAAGAATGGTAATAAAATAGCATTACATAGTCATAAGTTCGAGAAACTTTATAATAATGATCATAAGTTCATATTTACTCATACACAAGTAAAGTGGAGCTCAAGTTAGAATAAAGAATGCTATATGCTTAACACCATTCAAGGTGTTGAACTAAAAGAGCCATCAAAGAATACGCTCAAAGAAGTCATTAGAAGACGTATGCAAAGAAAAGGTTGAAAGGACTATGATGCTAAAAAGCATCAACTCCTAGAGCAGGTTGTGGTGACTGATGATATGTCAAAGGATATTAATCCAAAAAGGATCAAAGGATTTAATTGGGTGTGAAAGTGGCATTATAAAGTGTCCTAAATTAATTAAAAGTAAATAAGTAGACTTGAGAGCAAGGTTATAGGGCTTATGGGTAGATCAAGTGTAAGTCTTACCTCTTGCACAAGTGAAATGAGACATTAGGTTCAAAATACCTATTAGTAGGTGATTCAAAGTAATAAGTATTATTCATGAGCTATAATATTAGTACACACTTTTGTTACAGAGAAGGCATCCTTACAAGCTACAAAGGTAATGAGTACAAAGTTGTAGAGGAAATTACCTGTTAAACAAATTATAAAAGTAATGAATTTAGGAAAGGTAGTGGGTAAGTGGCACTAAAGAGTATTGGAACACTTTAAAAAAAGACTACAAAGGTAGCCTTTTAGGAATTTCGTGGAGGATGTATTTGGCCAAAAGGATACAAATATTGAAGAGGTGATAACCCAAATTTAAGATAGGAATTTTCGTAGCACTTAAAGAGATAAACAAGAACAGTTAAGGTAGACAAGAAAAGTCAAGGTAGTAACTCAAGAGAGTAGTCTCAAGACCACTATAAAGTTTTAAGAAAATAAGTAGATTCTTTATGAAGTTCTGTTAAAAGGCATCAACAAGGGCATTGACAACTAAAATGGGAGATAATGTCATAAGTTAGCAGTTATAGTAGTTCGATAGGCAAATGTGTTCGGATTTAAATGAGACTTAGTGGACAAATCCAACATTTTGTAGAGGTTTTATGGCTAAAATTTGGAATCACTCCAATTAGTGTACTATGTTTCTTGATTTTTTCAAATTTAAGGCTATTTTGATAAATTTGACATGATTCGAGAATTTAAAAGAGTTCAAGAAGTATATTTACAATCATCACATTTTTATGTTTGTGTTAGTAGGTTTTGGTGATAATCGAACACCTAAAACTTTGCGAAAAGGGCTTGTGAAAGTTCAAAAAAGTGTATCAACTTCTGCTAGTTAGGAGGACTTTTTCTCAAAATACTTTTTAAGAAGGTGAAGTATTGAAAGAGTCAACAGGACACTTGGATGCTGAGTTAGAAACTTAAGTTTATTGGCTTGTAGCCATTTCTTACATACTTAAAATTATAAAATGAAACATATATTAAGTGAATAGAGTGTCTATCTTTCTATTTAATTATCTCTTTTAGCCCATTATGCTTGGAAACTTCATGTGTGGAGTGATCTTACTGTTTGGTATATGCAGGTGCTTTGGCAACATTCAATTATGGCTTGTAAACTTGTAAGTTCTACTATTTTTATCAATCATGCTAAGAGTAGATTTAGTTAGAAGGCTAACATATCTGTCAAGAGTGGCAAGTATGTACCATACAATTCAATTAAAGAGTTACTAACCCATGACACTTTCCTTACCTCTATCATCATCAAATCTAACTATACATGCATATTACATTATTCTGACATTAGACTCAAATTATAATATTTGTATAAGTGAAGAAAATTGATGTATTATTTTTCCCATCAAAAGTTGTTTTCATATACATTTTCAACATAGGAAAGATAATTTTTAGCCCATTTTTTATGGTCATTATTCATACGCATCATCTAACATATGATGATTAGGATTCTAAATTCTACCTATTTGTAATTAATTAAGATATTGAAATAAGAACATTGTTAATATTGGAATAATATTTTCTTTTATAGGGGTGTGAAATTTACAAAGAGATCCAATTTATATTTTATTTTGAGATAGAACGAAAATGAGAAATAAGACTTAAAAATAGAAAAATTAGTTTCTTATGCACACCTAACATTGAATATTGCAATTGTTCATTATTTTTTGCAAATGGATATAAATAACATGCCCACTGGGTTCTTTTCATTCTTTTTTATTATATGGTGGTGTCTTTACTGTAAGTGGAAGCTACCTCCTGCTTTAAGGCAAATATTGAGGTAGGTATTTTTTTAAAAAAATATTGGAATACACTCATAAGAAAAGTGAGGGGTGGAACCCAAAAACTAAGGCCACATACATATATAAAATATTATGTTAATACGCCATGCATATGCACAAACTTAAAAAATAGATATCATTGTATTTTATAGTTTTTATTTAACTAAAGGTTAGCAATTTTTTCATGAAAAATTATAAGCTTTTAAATTTTTTATTAATATAATATTTTATCGATAAAATTATAATTTTTTATGCTTATTATATGTAAGGTTTTTAAAAAATTACAATTTTTATGAAAAAGTTACAAAATTTGAACAAAAAATTTGGAAAAATTAAACTTATAAAATATAAATATTCATGATTTAAAAGAAAAATGATAAAGATCTATGTAATTTACATATAAATTACAAACATTCAAATATTATAACTTGCTAATGATATTATCAATAATTTTTAAATCATATTAGGTAATATTTTATGTCAAATTTCTCTTTAGAAAGAATCTTTTTTTTGTTTTTGAAAGGTTAGATATACAACACATATATAAATGTGTGAGAATACACTAAGCCTTAGAGGGTTGTGAACCCACAAGGCTCAATTAGAAAAGTGTTAAAAATTCTTATATTGTAATAGTCAATATGTTATTTCTTTTCCAAGTAAATTATAACATGTACATAAAAATTAAAATTTTATATTATGACTTTTGTCAAAATATTTGTAAAATTTTACATATTCATTATAAATAGAATATGTTAGAATTTTTTTCCCAATAATTTGTAAGTTTTCTTTTGCTATATATTGATATGCAACATATTATTCAAACTCGTTATAAAGTATGATTGGGAGCATGGGCTCTTTGGTGCGGTTTGAAGGGAACATGTATGTCATCCTTTCACTAAGTCGTTTTATCTTATCTTCTATATGCCTTTTTCTTCTTTGTATTAAAATCCTTTTAATAATAATTAGTATTTCATATCTCTTTTTTTAATTTTATTTAGGATTAAATGCATTTTTGTCCCCTTAATTTTAATTTTGTGAGATTTTGATTCCTATAATTTAAAATACTCAATTTAAATCCCTATAAATATTTAATTTGAATAATTTTAATCCTGTCATTATTAGATTGTCTAAAAATTAATGAAGATGTTAATATAGCACTACCTAAGCAAACTTAATCCACCTATGCCACTAACCAAATTGTATAGGACCCCTTATCTCTTCAAAATAGAAAGAGAACTATTGCATCACATCATTCTAAGCCCTAATTTCTAGTTAAAGCTCCTAAAAGTTGATTAAGGGAAGATTTTGTAGAAATTTAAAGCCTCTTTTTGGACAAAGCTAGCTTCACAATAACCGGAAGTAGTGGAGGCAAGGTAACCTATTTAGAAATCTCCTAGGCTATAAATATCAATATATTCTTCTTCAAACCCATGAATATTCCTTTGTTGTTTAATGATTTTCAATGTTGTTACTGGAAGAATTATTTGGTTTCCAATGTTAGGTTTCTATAACTCTTTTATCCATTATTAAATCTTATTTTTTGAAATGTTCAAATTGAGTGTGATCTCATGATTTATTGTCCCTTTGTGGAGTGGTAATGTCCTTGATAATATGTTGTGTTTTGGGTTAGTTGCTTGTGTAGGGCTTCTATTGGTTATTTCTCCTAAGATCCATAAAGATAAAATGGATAAAGGTTATCCTTATTGTCTTACCAACTTATAGGAAATAAAAGATGAATATTTTAGTAAAATAACATAATAAATTATGAAATTAATTATTTTTTTTCTTTTTTCTATTTAATACATTTTTTAATAAATTATATATTAATATTTTAATCATCTAAATAATTAAGTTTGACTATTATGGTAAGGGCAAATTATTTGTAATATAAATTTGTTTACTAATATCAAATTTACTTAATATCATTTTGCGGAGTGACAAAGGATGAGTTAATTGACATTGTAATTCTTCAAAAGGGCTACTTTGTTTAGTAGTCAACCCTCAACTATACAAAAGGTTGAGTAAAGAAATTAAGAAAAATAGACCTTAACCTGCTGCATTTGAAATAAGGAATATGATGAAAGATTTTAACTATTCATCCTTTAAGTATTTATGGTGGAAGGTTCCAAGAGAAACATTTGGGACTAGGATAAGATATTTAGGCAATGATAAAGATGTGATTAAGTTAATTGAAGTTGTGAAGGATCATTGCTATATAGAGGTCTTTATTAAACATGAAGTTAACGAAGGTAATGTGGTTGAAAATGTTCCATTGCTAACATATGGGGTAGACCATGACGCATAAAATGAAAGAGAATCTAGTGGTCATTATTTTGATGTATACATGGAGGTTGATAAGAGAGAAGGTGATAATTTTTATTATAAAGTACCAAAGTAGGAAGCAAAAATCAATGGAACTGATAAGGATGGTGATGAAGTGAAAAGTGAAGTCAATGAAGAGAATGAAGTTGCTAAACATGATGAAAACTTGGTTGATAGTGATTATGAACAGTACTGTAAATGGGAAGAGGAAGACTTAAATAAAGTAGAAGTTGTAAATGCAAAACAAGATATAGGGCTTTAAGACCATTATACTGTAATAAAAAAAAACAATCCCCCATGTCACTGTGCAGTTAAAAGTATTTCCTCGAATACTTAAAACTTAATTTTTTTTATTAATTATAGGTCATAGGAAAGGGGACCTCATGACCAGTATTGATCGCGGGTGGCCCCTTGTGATCAGTAATAGTCTTTTTTTAAAAATAAATTAATTTGAGCTTAATTTTTTTATTTTAAGTTGGATCTTTTTTAATTTTTTAATTTTTAATTTTAATTTAATTTATATTTGATTTAATTTTTACATATTGAATGTTGCTTTGATACTAATTATTCAATGTTCTAAAAAGAAATCAAATTATTAACTCTTGTAATATTGTACAATATATAATATAATAAAATTAGTAAATATCATAAGATCGTTAAAATAATTAAAATTTCAATAAATATAAATATTTACCTATTCTCCTGTAAACTTATAAGTTAGAAGATTTAAATTATAAAATTAAATTTTTATACAATATTTTATCATAATATCATGTATATATCTATATAAATCTTTAACTAAACATGAAAATAAGAATATAATTTATATCATGAAAATAAATATTTAATTAGTAAAATATATTAAATTAAAATGTGATACAACTTAATTTGTAAAGACTTAATTACATACAGATTATATACTATTAAAAAAATTTTAAGTAAGAATCATAATATTATAATACGTTATTTATTTTTTATTTTATCATTATAATATTTTTATAGCATAAAAAATGTTAATTAAATGCTTGAAAATAATTTATTGAATTATATGCCAAAAATTATTAAAAATTAATATATTATAATATTGTAAGTCTTATTTAAAAATGAAAAAAATTATATCATTTGATAAAATATTTAATTAATTAGGGTAGTTGAATATTAAGTATCAGTTTAGTAAAATTTAATTTGTAAATTTCATATCTCTAAAACTAAACAAGGAAAAATTTAATTATTTCAAAGTTGAAGGTGGTATTCGACTCTAACATCTAAAAATTAATAATTAAAGCAAATTTAGGTTAATAATTTAGGCTCCACTAATTTTATTAGAGAACATTTTCCATAAAAAAATCATAAATATATATCAATAAAGGATTAACATGATACTTCTATCCATGATTATTTAAAATGGTACATAAAGTTATAATAATAAAATAAAGCAAGTTCCATCACAGAAAAAAAATATGTTATTTTGGAAAATTCTTTATATTTAATATTAAATAAATAAAATATTTTCTCTTATATATTTATTTCATAACTTTGTTTTATAAAAAGTATTTTTTATCGAAATAAAGGGAGTCTTGGAAGGCAAAGTAATTGAAGGATAAACAGGATAAATATAAATATTTATTCTTAATTAAATCAAAATTACATGTACTTCAATATTTTCCCTTAAGATGAAGGATAATAATTTATTTATTTTTTCTACCTTGAGATGAGTAGCATCCATTTGTTGTGGTAGAGGGAGAAACTTACAAGATATGACTTGGTTCTTATCAAACGTTCGACAGCATGTCATTAAGGATAAGTAAGGTATTTATTTGATATCAGATAGACATCCTGAAATACTGGCTACCGTTGCAAACTCACGTGTAGGGTAGCAACCCCCTTATGCTTACCATGTATTCTATCTCTAACACATTACTAGCAACGACCTTACATCAATATAAAATATTGTTTGATCAAATGAAAGCTAGTGAGGTTGGAAGGCTTACTCTGTTATATTTAATGAAGCCCATCTCAAATGTAGTGATATGCTTATTTATCTTACACTT
Organism: Sindora glabra; assembly: GCA_020226215.1. Lineage (NCBI taxonomy): Eukaryota > Viridiplantae > Streptophyta > Magnoliopsida > Fabales > Fabaceae > Sindora > Sindora glabra. The sequence goes on from CM035226.1 coordinate 23,564,551, forward strand.
ATTTAATATAAATTATTTGGTACCCTTATAAAATTCCCAGTGTACAACAGTTTGTATCAAAGTATTGCTTAGCCTCACCCGACATATGGTTGGCATCAGTCCCCATTATATCTTTCCATGTTGTAAAATGGTACTATACAAATCGTGTGCTTCACTAGTATGGCAAGTTACAACTAATCTCATAAGAGCCATTCAATCTTAGTTCTTGTCATACCTTATAACTTCAAGGTAAAACCTTAAAAGACTGGTGGTAAGAGCATGTGATTTTCATTAATGCTTGAAATGCATGGTGCAATACACTTTCATTGATTGAAATGGAAATGGATACTCTTCATCGTGACTCAGGCTACATGATATGGTATTAGAAACACATCAGGCGATGGATTTATCCAGTTAATGGTAGTTCAGGATTTGTGGTAACCTTTCATCTTTCACACACTTTTTTATCCCTTCTTCAAAATATTATATATTAAATTATCAAAATGTATTTCTTTATAGTTGAGAGATTACGCAAGCTCAACATTGAGGATCCCCTTTTCTTATGTATAATTAATTTAGGAAGACAGTGGATTAGGAATGTGACCTCATGCTATGTGTACTAAGAGAGTATCGAGACATGATAACTTCTCAACTTGCTTTTCTAGTTAATGAATTACCGAGATCACCTATTCCCAAGCTTAGGCATAGTAGGAGAGGTCATGACTTCATATCTTTTAGGGATTCCATTTTGCCCAAAACAAGGAATGATGATGAAAATATCCATCATGGTTATCCATCGATGATACAAGCAGATGTCCCCTTCTGCTACACCCATCCATCGATGCAAGCTGATATAGGAGGTGTAAGTCCTTCAACATATACCCCTTCATCGTAATTCATGGCAGGTGGAGATGCTAACCATCATACAGTATGACATTACCACCATAGCACTGCGATGATGCTCCACAATTATTATTGTTCACCCCATCGCCATTACAATCAACTCAGTAAGTCCTTGATTCTCTAATGGCGTTATTTGCTGACCCATTTGCATTTACTTCTAAATATGCTAGTGGATCCATAAAGCAACAACAACAAAGGTTTTTCACCTCACAAAACCCTATTCCGCCATTTAATCCTTCAATTAGGACTTGAACTTTCCATCCTTTAGGAGTCATAACTGCTTGACTCACGTAGATGATGATGAGGATAATGATGAAGATGAATAACACCATTTCCTAGCTCAACGACCACAACAAGCAAGGCAATGCCCTTAATATAGGACTGAGAGCTATTATTTTGATGATTGATTATTTCATCATTGTATTAGACACTATAACTAATTTATTTATTTAATTAATTCATAACTTTTTTTCTTTAGATTTAGTTCTCTCTCATATTTCATTTATCCTAATATCTAATTTTGTAAATAAATTCTACAAACCAGAAAAATTATCCACTTTTATTCATCAACTCAAATCACATTATTTAATTAATTTCATTTATTACATTGTTATTTAAATTTCCTCGGAACATTCTAAGATACCTCTTGTTATCGTATTAATTTAAAGTTTTGCATGCATGTAACTGTGGAAAAGGGTGCCGATTACTCATTTGGAGGTAAAAAGCTAAGTGAATAAATTTTACAGATGCTACTCATCTTAAGGTAAATAAATAAATAAATTATTGTCCTTCATCTTAACGGAAAATATTAAAGTACATGTAATCTTGATTTAATTAAGAATAAATATTTATATTTATCCTATTTATCCTTCAATTACTTTTCTTTCCAAGGCTCCATTTATTTTGATAGAAAATACTTTTTAAAGAACAAAGTTTTAAAATAAATATATAAGAGAAAATATTTTATTTATTTAATATTAAGTATGAAGAATTTGCCAAAATAACGTCTTTTTTTTCATAATGGAACTTACTTTCTTTTATTATTATAACTTTGTGTATCATTTTTAATAATCACGAATAAAAGCATCATGTTATTCTTTTATCGATATATATTTATAGTTTTTTATGAAAAATTTTATCTAATAAAACTAGTTGAACCTAAATTATTAACCTAAAATTGTTTTAATTGTTAATTTTTAGATGTTAAAGTCGAATACCACCTTCAACCTTGAAATAATTAAATTTTTCCTCATTTAATTTTAGAGATATGAAATTTATAGATTGAATTTTATTGAACTAATTCTTAATATTTGGCTATCCTAATTAACTAAATATTTTATCAAATAATTAAATTTTTAATTTTTAAATAAGACTTATAACATTATAATATATTAGTTTTTAATAATTTTTGGCATATAATTTAGCAAATTATTTTCAAATATTTAATTAACATTTTTATGCATAATTTATTTTTATTTTTTTATGTTACATAAATATTATATGTAATAAAATAAAAAATAAATAACATATTATAATATTATGATTCTCACTCAAAAATTTTTTAACAATATATAATCTATATGTAATTAAGTCTTTACAAATTAAATTGTATCACATTTTGATTTAATATAATTTATTAATGAAACATTTATTTTCATGGTATATGTTATATTCTTATTTCATGTTTAGTTAAATATTTATATAAATATATACACGACATTATGATAAAACATTATATAAAAATTCAATTTTATAATGTAAATTTCCAACTTATAAATTTTCAAGAGAATAGGTAAAAATTTATATTTATTGAAATTTTATTTATTCAAACAATTTTATGATATTTACTAATTTTATTATATTATATATTGTACAATATTGTGAAAATTAATAATTTGATTTCTTTTTAGAACATTGAATAATTAGTATCAAAACAACATCCAATATGTAAAAAATTAAATTAAATAAAAATTAAATTAAAATTAAAAACAGAGCCACAAATTAAAAATAAAAAAATTTTAAAAAAAGGAGTCCAAATTAAAATAAAAAATTAAGCTCAAATTAGCTTAAAAAAAAAAAAAGATCACTGCCTAATCATGAGGGTCCACCTATGACCAATACTGGTCACAGGATCCCCTTTCCCATGACCCACAACTAATAAAAAAAGTTGAGTTTTAAGTATTTAGGGGAAATACTTAATCAGTACTAGTCATACGGTCTCTCTTCCTGTGACTCATAATTAATAAAAGAAATTGAATTTTAAGCATTTGAGGAAATACTTTTAACTGTGTAATAGGGAATTTTTTTTTATTGCAATATAACAGTCTTAAAGCTCAACATATAGTGCCTCATGCAAACAATAATGTAGATCCAGAAACAAAGAATGCAGTAGTAAAACATGACCTATACCAGATTGGACTGAGAATGATAGTGACTCAAAAGAACTTGAAAAGTTTGTAAAAAAGATTGCGAGTTTTATGAAAAAGTTACAAGATTTATATGCAAAATTTAGAGAAACTAAAATTATGAAATATAAGTATTCATGATTCAAAAGAAAAGATATTAGAATTCTATACAATTTGCATATGAATTATAAAGATGCAAGTATTATAAATTGCTAATAGTATTAGATAATATTAGATAATATTATCTATAATTTTTAAACTATATTAGATAATATTTTACATCAAATTTCCTTTTAGGAGAATCTTTATTTTTTTTTTAAGGTTTAGATATACAACACATATAAAAATATACGAGAATACATTAAGTCTTGTCGATGCCCCCAAAGGTTCAATTAAAAAAGTTTTAAAGATTTTCATATTATAATAACTGCATGTTAATTTTTTTCTAAGTGAATTATAACTTGTTCATAAAAATTAAAATTTGTACTGTGACTTTTGTCAAAATATTTGTAAAATTTTACATATTCATCATACATAAAATACGTTAGAAGTTTCATTTTTTCCAATAATTTGTAAGTTTCCTTTTGCTGTATATTGATATGCACGTATTATTCAGACTTGTTTAAAGCATGACTGGGAGCATGCGCTCCTGAATGTGGCTTGAGGGAACATGCATGTCATCCTTCCACTCCGTTGTTTTATCTTATCTTCTGCATGACTTTTTCTTTTTCGTATTAAAATCTTTTTAATAATAATTAGTATTTCATGTCACTTTGGAAAAAAATTAAACACTGCTTAAGTACACATAAACATATAGTTTTTATACAATCATTGATATATAAAAATTGAACTAAATTCATGTTCAAACAAAAAATACGACATTCATTGCTATATTAAAAAAAAGGATAAAATTAACAATTTTATCTATGAAATTATGAAATGCAAGTAAAATTATTTTTAAATTATATAAAATTATAAATTTATTTTTAAATAATAATCCATATATATAATTTCATTTTCTCAATAATAATTTATGGATAAAATTATTTATATGAATTTATATTAAATGATAAAATTATCTACATGAATTATTATTTAAAAATAAATTTATAATTTTAAGATTATTTTATCATTATCTTAAGTTTTATCATTATTTTATTATTATCTTATGGTTTTGAGGATGAAATTGTTAACATTATTAATTTTTGAGTATGAAATTAAAATGTTCTTAAACTTATATAGTTTTATGTAGGCAAAAATACCATATTAGGATTATTTTATAAACTAATTTTCGTTTTACCATAGTTTCGAAACTATTTACCAAATTATGCAGGGCGCCATTCAAGAAGTTGTTCTCGGAGCACACAGGAAAGGCGGAAGGCGCCAGGTTGAGTGGCGCCCCTTGGAGGCGCCATTCGCAACGGCGCCCCATTGTAGTGAGAATTTTGCCCCTCCCTGAAGGCGCCATTTCAATAGGCGCCCTCCCCCCAATATTTGCAGCCCTGGAAGAGACGCCTTTGGTCAAAATATCATATGTTAATTAATACTTTTGCTTCTTAACTTCAAGCCAAGCTCATCTACGCAATACTAATTTTCATGTTTTGTTCACTTTTCACATCTTTCTTTTAAGAAATTTTTATTGTATTTTATAATCTTTTTAAGAAGAATTATTAAATGTATTTTGAATATATTTTTATTCTTTAATTTTAAATATTATTTTTGAATTAAAAGATGTAAAGAATGAATTATGATTGATAGAACAAATAAGGATTAATTTTAGTTAATTGTAAATTTATCATTAAAAATAAAAAATAAGTTAAGAAAATATTTTAAAATTATTTTAATATTTTTATTTTTAAGTTACATATTTAAAAATTTATAATTTTTAAAAATAAAATATAAAAATAATTATCAAATAGAAATTTTTATTTTTAAAAATGGTAAATAAATAAAAAGTTATTTTTAATAACAATAAACAAAGAAACTCATTGATTCCATTACATTTTTCTATAATCAATACAAATGAAAAAACGTTATAAATAAATAAATCCGTAAGGATCGGATTAAAATGCATTATGATTTATAAAGTCATTACGAAAAGTATTTCTTTCAATTGAGGAGCCGAAGGCGCCATTTTGAATGACGCTCCCAAAGTGCCCCGCTTCTGCCTTCTGAACGCCACTTTAGGTGGCACCTCCTGTCTTTATGCGCATTTTGGTAATATATTTATGAACAACTACAAAACAGAAATAAATTTTCAAAAAAACAGTGATTTGGTACTTTAACCGTTTTATGTACCTAATTTAAACATCAATAATGATTTTCCACATTCCTTTTTCATCTTATTGGATACGATAAGATTCAATCTCAGTGTATTATATATAAATACTAGTGGCCTTTGGATAAAGTAGCATCTTCCCAGCTCATAGAAATATATTATAACCTGCGAGAAAAAAAAAATACCAAACAAGGTAGGCTCGCATCGGGCCATCCCTCACGCCTTCTCTTACCAATGACCAGACATGGATCGTAGATGGCATTATCTTGTTAAATTAAAGACCGTGTCTAAGTTTTTACCAACTGCAATCCAATTGATAGGTACGTGTATAGAAAAAAATAATAGTCACTATAAGAAATTAAAATTAATTAGTCTAATTTGATAAAGAACTAGAATCGATAATTGTTAATCTATCAAATTATTAAATTAATTTATTAATATAATAATATTAGTAAATAATAAATGATTGATTTATTAATTTATGTGTATATATAATCCTAAAGTTATATATATGAATAATATTAAATAATTTATAATATCAAAATTAATGAATTTATACATTTAACATTATCAATATATATTACATAAATTTATAAAATAAATAATTAAATTAAGGTTAAAAATATTTAATATTAAAATTAATAAATTCATATATTTAATATTATCAATATATTACAAAAAAAAATTAAAATAAATAATTATATTAAAATTAATAAAGTTACATGAGAAATTAAAATTTTTATCATAAAACTTAAAAATTTATAAAAAGTAATTATACAAAATAATTATAACTAAACATATATAAAATAATTATTATAACTAAATAAATATATTAACTAAAATAATAAATTATTACTATTAAAGCAAAATTGTGATATATATATATCATCATCAACTTAGCCATGATCAGTATAAAATTATGTTCCTGATTCCGTTAGCATATTTAGTTTTATGTGGCATCATCATAAAGTTAGCAAAAGTATTAACTAATTTCACTTTTATATCTATAAAACAAATATTTATAAACAAAATTCATGTTAGGACTAATACTAAGTCATTTACATAAAACCAAATTATTTTCTAACTTTCTTCTAATAAGATTATGGTTGCTTTCAAAAGTAATTTAAGAGATCTTTACTCATGAGTTAACTGTAGTGGTTTGAAAGCTACTTTAAATAAATCAGTAAAATAGTTTAAACAAACAAAAATGAATCATGAACTCAATAAGCAGATAGTCTACTTATTCAACATAATCATATCTATCATTTCCAATCATATATTCTGCCATACTATCATTCTCCAATAATAACAAACAATAATCAAACAAGAAAAACAAAATGTCACATGCATGAACTATCTTGTTTGATTTATACTATTATCTCTATCATACATAATTATATGTGACCACACTAAAGTATTCTTATTAACAACTAATAACAAGTGCAAATTACATTTACAAAATATGTACATGAAAAGTAAAGGTAAAATTAAACAATTTTAGTATCAAAGGTTACTCTTATCTTATTTACATGATCAGCCTGCTTACCATCCCCCCTGATTACTTCTCATAAGCACCTGGACAAGATATGGCATTTGACATGATACAAGAACTTGGACATAAGATATAGGGTAACAACCCTTGGTACCTATCAAAACTATTCCATCCCTTATAAGGCAGGCCCCTTAAGCAAAAAATCATACTTTGACATTATTCACAAACGAAAACTCTCAAGACTCTATTTTTTATGCCTATACAAAGAAAATTTAGGTTATGCTATCACACATGTGCAAATTGATATCATAATATGTCCACTTTATCTTCCCTTTTCATAATTAACTTCATATCGTAATCATTTTAAAATTTATCATTCTTATACTCTATCCAACTCCATCAAGAACATCAACTTTATGCACACACACTCATAATCACTTTCCATGATTTATAAAAATATCATCACACATTATAGTAGTTCACATCATCACAATAATTTATTATATAAAACAACATTAAGTTATTCAACTACTCTTAAGTTTAGCAACTTAATCTAACAATACTACTAACCAAGTTATTAATGATATTCGAGCATAACATTAATTTTGCATATACTTAATATATTATGTTATGTGACTTGAAAGAATACTCTGCCAAGTATAGAATCTTAAAGTGAAATTATAGAATCTATATTTAATTATGATAATCAGTTACCACTATTCAAAGAATGCAAATTTCATTAATATTCATTTAAAGTATTCTAATATGTCTATACATACACACTCATATACATACATATATATATATATATATATGGTCTTTCATAATATTCAAACACATACCTATATATATAAGTTATTACAACACTCAAATATAAGGCCACATTATTTGTCATGATAATTAAATATGCCTACCTATAAAATCTAATCTAATAATTAATATGTAATAGAGTAATTTATTATAATAATAAAATATATGTTGCTATAATCAAATACTCCTATAGGAAGCTTCCCTATGATAATTTAATAGCATATTGAAATACTAAATAATATGGTTCAATACTATATTAAAATATAACACAATATAAATTTATACTGCTACAAAATATTGGTGTGATATAATTTATCACTATATTAAAATATAAGACAATGTGAATCAATACTATAATTAAATATAAGGTGATATATTTCAGTTTCATAATATATTATAACTTAATAAAATTTGATCAACAATAGGTTATAACATATTTCAATTCCATACTATAGCAAAACATGAGGTAATATAATTTAACATTGTAATAGAATGTAAAATAATATAATTGAATATTATTATAGTGTATAAGATATTAGAATTCAAGACTATAATAAAATATAAGATAATATGATTCAATATTATTATTATTATAAAATATAAGGTAATATAGTTTAACACCAAAATAAAATATAAAATAATATAACTTGGTCCTATGATGTATTAAAATAATAATACTTCACTAGTATAATGGAATACAAGCTATTATCATCTAATACTATAATAATACAAAATTTTATAATCTATTACCATAAACTAATATAGACTAATACCATAATAAATTATAAATCAATATAATACAATACTATGTTGAATTATAAACTACTATAGTTATATGTAATAAAGTCAATGCCTATACAATAACAATTTCATAATGTCTCAATGTTATGATATCAAATTTTGTTATTAAGATTTATATAATTAATTTTCATTCGTCACACTTTAATTTACCTTGACCTTGAATAATATTTTACCATTAATTGAAAGTTTACAAATATAATGATTATGCAATGTATCCTATATTAAATTAGACTCAAATAAATTCTCAATGGTTATTTACTATAAAATAAGTAAAATATAAAATACTTATAATTTATACATTTTAATCCCAAAAATTCATTTTTTTCTGATTAATGTTTTTTATCTATATTCATAAATTTAATGATATATTAAAATATACATAAGATTTTGATGTGAAATCAATTCCATTGAAAAGTATACTCAATTACTTTCTAACTTTATATTATTCACTAAAAATAGATATAAAATGAGGAGTTATAATCTTTTAAAATTAACTAAACAGTATTGTTCTAGTGTACTCAAATACTTGAGTTTAGAAAGTAAATTTGGCATTATATTTAACTACTATAATCAAGTATTGATGCCTTGAAAGTGCTATGGTTTGGATTTTGTTTTTTCATCGAACTTCACATATACTTGCCGTTCGTTCTCCCATTAAACATTATACCACATTCATAACTAAAAATTTCATTCAATCAATATTTGTATACTTTCATTCCAACTCAAAATATTCGCATTTCTCAATTATCAACATCCACACACATTAAATTATCCAAATCCTTAACTTCATTTACTTATTAACTAGAATCTTAATTAATAAAATAGAAAATTTAAGTACATTACCTACTTACCTCAAATTAAGAGAATGGAAGAGATTTGAAGCTTTTTAGAAAAACTAGAATTGGTTCCTTATTGAGAGAAAAATTGATGATAATTGGAAAAAAAAATCCACTTATTTCTTAGGAGATGATTAAGAAAGTGTTAGAAATGAAATGAATTAGAGATAAGAGCTTAAGAGTTAGGGTGGGTAGAATTCTATAAAAAAAAAAATGGAAACTTAAGTACCCTTATTTGACCTTAGTGACACATTGGACATTTTCAAAATTTATGCAAAATTTATGAGAGTAATTTTAAAAATAATAATTTTAAATATCCTCTAGGCATTCCACTTCAATTTCAATCTCACATAATATTATATTTAACTTAATTACATTTATTTTTATATTAAAACTCCATATTTTCAATTTAAATATTTATCCTAATTCTTTTCATAGCTTTTTCTGATTATTGGTAAATATATGAAATTAGCAATTAAAATAAATAAATTAAATTCTAAAATTTTAAGGGTGTAATAATATATATATATATATATATATATATATATATATATATATATATATATATATATATATTATGAACTTATTTGAAAAAGTATTATACCTATTTTAATTAATAGTAATTTTTTTTGGATTAGATTCCATGATTTTTACTTCTTTAATTGGAGGATTTTACGTTAAAATTGTTGTGCATTAATTTTTTTACTATTTAATTATATATAATAATAATTAAAATTTTAAATAATAATAATAAAATTAAATAATGATGTAAAATTAGTAATAAATAAGTGTTGTAATAATAATAAAAAATATAATGATTATAAAACCTATTTGGAACCATCTAATAAAAATTGATCTATAATTGAGATTGTTAGTGTAATAATTTAATTTGATGAAAAACTAACCTAATCTAAAGTTAGTTTGATATATAATTTTTATTTATTAAATTAGTCTGGTAAGATTAAATTAGGTAATTTTGACAGTAGCAAGGCCATCCTAACTTCCCTTTTTCAATTTTCTATTTGAATTTAAAAAATTTTATGTATAAAATAAATTTTTTATTTCAATTATTAAAATTTGAAAGACTAGGTGTGTATATCATCACGCTTCACATCGGTTTTCTGGATTTCATTATATCTTGCATCTTAAATTTGGCGAAAATTATTGCGTGCAAGTAATATATTTGTTTATTAACCTTAATTTGATTTTATTTTTTAATTTATTTCTCATCTTGCCTGCCGTTGATAATTTACTATTTTAAGACTATGGTGCTTAAATTTAATATTAGAAAATAAATGAAAAAAGGTTATATAAATATAATTTTTGAAATTTAATTTTGATTTAATATAAGAGGGAGATTAATATATGAAAGACATTTGTTAAATTATATTACATTTGGATGAAAAATAATTACAACTAGGTAAAATGTTAGCAGTACAAATCACATATACATACGCACAGTTTGTTGCCTTAAAGGGCAGTATAATTGATTTGTGAGAATCGAGAGAGTTAAAAAAAAATACGACATAACACAATTTCCTTGCATTCAAGATTCGGCTTAGCTCAATGCGGATTTTGAGACATTTCATATCGACAAGTAATGTTGCGAGTTCTATAAAAAAAATTATTATATTTGTTTAACTTTTTATTAAATATTGTAATTATTATATAAAAATGAAAATTTTGAAAATTTTCATTGAATTTTAAATGATGAAATTATATTTTTTTTTCTTAGCAAATTGTAGCTTTTTATATATGTTACATGCAAAAGTGTATATATTTATGATTTTTTAATAAAAAGTTTGCATCATATGATTTAAAATTTTACAATTTTTATGATTTTCACGTTAAATTTTTATTAAATCTTGCGTAATTGTCTGATACATTGTGAAGTATAACCTTCAAATTTACATAACAACAACTGAATTGGTCTTTTACACTTTAGATAAAATATTCGTAATTGAATAAATAACAAATAAAAAATATAATTCAAAATAAGTAATTATTCACTCCTTATTTTCTCCCCAACATTATCCTTCACTTTATCTTTTAAAATGCATATAATAATTGAGAATGATTTTAATAAAGCATGATAATGTATTATATGGTGCATCAACTTCCTTTTTAAGTTCTTTTGATATATATATATATATATATATATATATATATATATATATATATATATATAAATTGATTTAATATGAATTTTATTTTGTAGAGTCGATAATTGACTCAATCCATTTATCTAAAATCTAAAATAGATGGATATCAGTGAGTAAAAATAAAGAATGAACATGAATGATGAAACTGATATATCTTTATATGTCTATAATGGAATATTTTTCCGAGAAATATTGTGTCTTTTTAAGGGGGGAAAAATGCGGCGACCGGGGATGTAATTGCTCCGTACATTGGGTTCATGCTGCAATACTGTTTTGAAGTATACAAAAATAAATGTACGGATACACATAAATATGCAATAATGCAAAGGTAATTGTCATATTCTCATTCCTTCCGATCACTGTCGGAACATTGCTAAATCTAGACATCCCAAATTTTCTTGTTTTCTTGCAAATTATTTGTCTTCTGTTTTTAAGGTACCCACTTTGTCTTGTACCACCAAGATGTCCTGCAAACATGAGAATCTATTGAATGATTTAATTATGTCACGTATTATAATTATAAGTGATAAATAAATAATAATTATTAATTTTATAAAGTATATATATATAATATAATTTTTTTAATTTTTAAAATATTAAAAATTATAAAAATTAATAATTATTCTTTATTTATTAATTATAATTAAAGTAGCCACGGACGATAGAAAATTTTCTCCTGCAAACAGTGTCTTCGTGTCCCTATATAAGGCCACAATGCCACTCGGCATAGCAAGCATATACTCGCCACTATTCCTCAGAAACGCTCTCTAAACGAGAAAAGTAAATGAAGATCCAATCTATTGCATGCTTTGTCCTCACCTTCGTCATCCTCCACCCTTCCGATGCAAAACAAACAAACCCCGTTTCAGAAATCCTCAAAATTGACAATTTTCTTGGCAAAATCCAGCAATGGGAGGTCTCCTTAAAAAACTTTCAAGGAGCCCAATTGCATATTTCAGGCCCTTTTGTGCTGTCAGGGATCCTTTGTTTCATAGCTTCCTCGATATCCAGTGCAGGGGGAATCGGTGGTGGCGGGCTCTTCATACCCATACTCACTATTGTGGCTGGCCTAGACCTCAAAACAGCTTCAAGCCTCTCAGCTTTCATGGTTACAGGAGGATCGGTTGCAAATATTATGTGCAATTTGTGCGCCCGAAATCCTAATTGTTGTGGCAAAACATTGATTGATTATGATATAGCACTTTTATCTGAGCCGTGCATGCTGCTGGGCGTGAGTATAGGGGTTATCTGCAACCTTGTGTTCCCTGAATGGTTGATTACTATACTTTTTGCCATATTTCTTGCTTGGTCTACTTCTAAGACATGTAGAAGTGGGTTGGGGTTTTGGAAGTCTGAATCTGAAGAGATTAGGAAGAATGGAAACGGGGATTTTGAAAAAGGAGTGACAGAAAATGGCGGTTCTGGGGCAGAAAAGGGCCTGGTTTTTCTTAGAAAGGAGAGTAATAAAGGGTTGAAGGGTGTTGAAGAACCTCTGCTTCAGGGGCATCATAAAAATGGCAAATTGATGTTTCCTTGGTTGAAATTTGGGATCTTGCTTTTGGTCTGGTTTTCTTTCTTTGCTGTCTATCTTCTTAGAGGAAATAAATATGGAGAGGTAAGAATAATTACTTTTCTCTGTTTTTTTCTTCTTCATCTCTGAATAGTTAGGCTGCTTGGTATGTAATTATCAAATTTGATGCTTGACTTCCATTGCATACTTGGATTAGAATTAAACTTTCCTAACTTGGATTATGAATTACTGATTGAGCTATATTTAGGACTCTGAATTACAAGCGAAGAAAAAAAAACATAGATTGGTTTTACTGAATCAGTAATTTGGTTGAGCCACCCAGTTTTCAGAATCAAAGATTGAGATTCATACATATCCTTTTCCCCTCTTTGGTCCCGTCCCTTTATTTTTGCAGAATCTAGTGGGGGTGCCAAAGAGCAAGTGGGATCAGATCCCTTTAATTTTTTTCTTGTCAATTTTCTTCATTTTAAAAGAGATAAAAACACGATTTTTTATTCTATGACTCACAATTTTTTTTATTAAAATTCATTATTTTGGTAAAATAAATTATATCTATTTTTCTCCCAATTCATACCCACAATTTCTTTTTAAAAATTGAGGAGATTCGTTAAGCAAGCTGTAGACCGTTTGTGTACACGAATTGATATGCAACTTTCTGCTTTCTTTTTTCAATGTCAGGGTCACTGGTGGCCTTCTGAAGTGAAATTTACTTTTTATCTTGTAATATGGCGGTCCAAACATAAAAAGAGAATTCTGAAAGTGCCCCATGCATCAGGGTCTGCTTATTCCTAGTTCTTCATAATTGCTGATTTTGATTAAGTTCACTCAAAAGACTGAAGTGCCCAGTTCTTCGGTAAAATAATTTTGGCTAAATTCTCTTCCCTAAACATACACACACCCAAACATCGCTAAATTGCACTTTTGCCCTTTAAATTTGCAACTTGTCTCAGTTGGCCCTAAGAGTTTCACATAATTCAAACATGTTTCTTGTTTTGTAAAATTCCTCAAACTTGAACAGTTTTATTATATGGTGCACGACCGATCGTAAATGTTTCCGGGTGTTTGACGGATATTTTTGGAGTTTCAAATTTTGAAATAATATAATAAGTTCTAAATTTGTTAGATTAAAATTATTTAATTATAATTATTCATTTTTGACAGATGTAATTAAATAATTTTAATTTAATTATTTTTTATATTATTATACCACCTCAAATTTTGGAATCCTTCATATATTATAAAATTTATGGTATTTCGGTAAAAAATATTTTTAACCAGATATTTTGAGGAGTAACACTCACTATAAGGAGCTAGCAAAAAAAAAAAAAAACACTCACTATAAGGAGCCATTAGCCACTTCTGTACTGTTTATAGGATAAATGATAGGTTCAATATCAATATTAAATATGATTACTTTATGTAGAGCACTTCAGCTAACTTGTACGCCAAATGCAAAAAATAACCAAATTTTAACTATATGAGGATCAGGTCATATCTAATATTGTGTTGAATTTGTAAGATAAAGAATAAAATTAAAGTATATAAAACTTCTGAGGCTAAATTAGAACAAGTGACAAAATAGAGAGACCAAAAATATAATTTGGCTTGTTTCCTTTTTTTTTTTTTGGGTCTGTATAACTTCTGGCTGAATATCAGTGAACTAAAGCACATAGGTTCCAAATTTCTTATTCCTTGAACACAAAGAAGCAAAATCACGGCTTCGTTTATTTTAATAAAAAATATCTTTTATAACATTATAGTTATAAATTATTAAAATAATAAAAAATATTTTATATATTTCATTATAAATAGAGAGAATTTAATGGAAATCAATTTCATCTTTTTTTTAAAAAAAAATTTATTAACATAATTTTAAATATTATTTTTTAATAATAAAATATAAAAATAGTATACTACTCTTTTATTCATATAAGAATATATCAAATTTTTTCATAAAAATATTTTTTTAAAAATAAACGGGCTCAATATTAATAATGATGTAATTTCTTGTAACTTTCTAGAATCTTACAGATTATTTTTTCTGATTTATGTACCAATCATTGCAAGACAAGGCACACTGATACTAAGTTGGTGCTGCATGTTAGCGGTCCACTCCACACCGAACATATCTAGAAGTTTAATTAGTTGAGTCCACGGATGGCTTACTTAGAAATAATGATATTTTTTTATGAGTGTTCAATCATTTAATATATACATGTAAAGTTATTATTTTACGGTAATTATGGTATGAATTTTGGTTTGTTGCTTCACTTCAGTTAGCTTAAATCTCATTGTTTTCACTGGAAATATATTTGATAGGTTTAAAAGAAAATTATAAATCAATCTTAAATCATTGATAGAATGATTTCATCTGTGTTTTTTTTCATATATCTTTTAGTATTTCTCCTTTTGTTTGATGAATTCTTGTTGTCTTTCTTTTGCACATTTCTCCTTCTTTTGATAATTTTTTTATAAAAAAAATAAACAGTTAATGTTTTGATTTGAACTCAATACATTTAAAAAATAATTTTAAAATAGCTTGTCACTGTTTCATCGAGTGCCGGCTTACAAACAATAATTTAGTGTGGTATTATTACACTCCATAAGTCCAACTTGGTTTGCTGTCTCCTCGTCATCTACTTTCGGCTTTCATCTACTTTAGTATGCGTGGCTGTAATTTTGCCCCGATACCAATTGCACTCTTGCAAGTTCATTATTAGCCGTTGAATTTCCTTGTACTAGGAACTGTACTGCTCTGTACACTGTACATGGATTTTCCCCAAAAAAAAAAAAGTTTATATTGATAGGTAAGTTATTAAGTTATTAAAAAGGTTAGGATACACTTTTGATCCTCAATCTTGTCTAAAGTTATAATTTCCTCTTTTTAATTTGGACAATGTTATCCTTTTATTTTTTTTAAGTGGTGAAATTAGATCCTTCTAGTATTTAATCATAAAAAAAAAAATGCTGATGTGACCATTTTTTTAAAATAATATGATAGTTAGTATCCCACATATAAGTTGATTATGCATTTTTAGGATATGATTTGGGAAGGTAAGAATGAGTAAAGACAATGAAGAAAAATAATTTATTAATAAATTAATAAAATAAAATAAAATATAAAAAATGCTTAATCAACTCATATGTGGATCATTGGTTAATACATCATGTAAAAAAAGGATCACGTTAGCATTTTCTATTTATTTATAGACAAATGGTGGATGGTAGGACCCCCTTTAGAAAAAGAAAAAGGTAATATTGTTCGAGAGAGAATAAAATGAAACTTTAGGCAAAACCAGAGAATCGAATGTGTATTTTAGCCTATTAAAAATAGACTATTTTTGTTATAATAATAAAATTATTTACTATGCGTGTATATATATGTTTTTATTTAATTTACATTTTTCAAATTTAAAAATGAGTAAATTTATGATAAAAAAAATCCAGTCTTTTGAAAACTTGAGTTTTCAATAGAATCATTTTTGCTAAAAAAATTTTTTTTAGACTCTTGTGAGAGAGAGGCTACGAGCAATTAGCATCACTCATCTTGCTTCTATATCAGCTATAGATTGTTAAAATTATTTGCATAAAAATATGTGCTACAGAAAAGATGTTATAATTGCTACTGTTCAAAATATGCGCAGAGTATCATTCCAATGGAGCCCTGTGGAGTGGGATATTGGATTCTCTCATCAGTTCAAATACCTCTTGCTGCAATTTTCACTGCTTGGATTTTGTTTAGAAAAGAAACGCATCCTGACCAACCTCTAGCACAACAGGTTCATACATTAATTTGGTTCATGACATTGACAGATTTCAAAGTGTTTCTAATAACTTCCCTCAGTTATAAATTCAAGTTGAAATCAGTGCAACTAATATGCAGGGCCGGAACTTAACCGGAGATGGACCATCAAATAAGCTTATCTTTCCATTGATGGCACTATTAGCGGGTGTTTTGGGTGGTGTTTTTGGAATTGGAGGTGGAATGCTTATAAGTCCACTTCTTCTTCAAGTTGGGATAGCACCTGAGGTATGTCCAGTTACCTGGGATCTTATCACACATTGTCTCACTTATGATCTATCTGGGAGAGTGAAAATGGGGAGGAAGCAAACAAAATTAAGGTCACTCACGAAAACGAAGGCTTCGTTTATTTTTTAAAAAATATTTTTATAAAAAAAATTCATTTTTTATATAGATGAAAAAGTGTCATGCATCTTTACATCTCATTTTCAAAAAAACATAATAATTTCTCGAATCATAGTAAAGAAGAGAAAATTTTCTTCTTTAAAAAAAAGAAGGATATTTTCTATCAAATTTATTATATTTAACATGAAATATATTAATCATTTTTTATAATCTGAATAATTTATAATTATATTTTTACAGATGATATTTTTCATCAAAACCTAAATTAAAAATAAGAAGATAATTTTTATTTTTTTATTCCCTCTTCTGCTCCCTAACATACCGTTAGAATTATTGTAATCTTTCATCTTCAATGGTAACGGTGGGACTGACAATCAAGACCTCCCAGAAAAAATTATGTTTTTGCATTTAAATATAATAATTTTGCATCAGCTCCTTAAAAATTTTTAATGAGCTGCAGGTCATCTCATTGCTTATTACAGCACAAGAAAAAATGGTAGTTGACCAAAAAAGTAACCATTTTTTTTTTAATTTTTTTGGTTGTGCAGCTCCTTAAAAAACAATTTTATTATAATATTTTTATTTTATAATATTAATTTATATAATATAAAAATCTACTCCTATGAATAAAAATGAATAAATGGTTATTCATGGGTTAACCTAATATAACCCTTATTTTAATAGATCAATAATGACCTAACTCATATTTATCCTAAAATTAAAATGGATGGATATAAATGAGTCAAAATAAAAATAGATATAGATGGATAAATAAATATAAGTCAAAATTGTCAGGTTTAATTAAGGTCACTCACAAAAAAAGAAGGCTTTGTTTATTTTTCAAAAGATATTTTTATAAAAAAAAATTTATTTCTTTGTATATAAATGAAAAAGTATCATATATCTTTATATCTTATTAAAAAAATAATTTTTAGAGTTATAGTAGAAAAGAAAAATAACTTTCTCTTTAAAAAAGATAAATATATTTTCTATCAAACTTATTATATTTAATACGGAACATATTAATCATTTTTCATAATCTTGATAAATTATAAATATATTGTTACGAAAGATTTTTTTTTTGTCAAAATGAATGAAGCTTAAATTAAAAATAAGAAGATAATTTTTATTTTTTTGTTCCCTCTTCTGCTCCCTAACATACAGTTAGAATTATTGTAATCTTTCATCTTCAATGGTAATGGTGGGATTGACAATCAAGACCTCCCAGAAAAAATTATATTTTTGCATTTAAATAAAATAATTTTGCATCAGCTCCTTAAAAATTTTTAATGAGCTACAGGTCATCTCATTGCTTATTACAGCACAAGAAAAAATCGTAGTTGACAAAAAAAGTAACCTTCTTTTGTTTTTTTTGGTTGTGCAGGTAACAGCAGCAACATGTTCTTTCATGGTTTTCTTCTCATCTACAATGTCAGCACTGCAGTATCTCTTGTTGGGCATGGAACACGTAAAAACCGCCATCGTCTTCTCCATAATATGTTTTGTTGCATCTCTGATTGGGTTGTTGGCGATTCAGAAATCGGTTCGCAAGTATGGAAGGGCATCCATAATAGTTTTCTCAGTAAGCATTGTGATGGCTCTGAGTATTGTTCTGATGACAAGTTTTGGAGCCATTGAAGTTTGGAGAGAATATAAATCGGGCAAATACATGGGTTTCAAACTGCCCTGTTGAAACAATTTTGTTATATCAATTTTAGGTTGGTATGCTGCTAATCTTTTCATCTCCCGCAATAGTATCTCTAATCCAACTTCGTATATAGTTATCAATCAATTAAAATAGTGTGCGTTTTGTATAACCGGAAACCCGATTACCTAGATATGGTTAGGTAGGTTTTGGAACGAGGAAATTCTCAGGACAAGCTTGACTGCAGAATGTAGAGACAACATGAGGATTGTCTTGGAAAACACTTGTTTGATGTACAATGCATTATGTTTTATGTACGAGGTATTGCTATTTTTACTCTCCTATATTTATTTTTCTGCTCACTCTCTTTTTTAATAGACTACAAGATATACATAGGAATGGCCAAAAAAAGGGAATCTCCGGACTTGCTCTATAGAATGCAGATTTAGTATAATTTTTTATTCCGCGGAGTATGGTGTAGAACAAGTTTTCGATTCAAAGCAATCGTATAGATAAAGCAATATTATCTCGTGATATTTCAATTTATTCCAAAATTATAAATTATTTTTATCTTTTATATTATACTTGAAAATATATATTATTATAAATTTATTTTTTAATAATTTTATAATTAAAAAATATGTATATTAATTATTTATTTTAACTAATATTTATTTTAATTATTTTCTTTTAAAATTAAGATTAATTAGAAAAATTATGTATGATTTTATATTAATATTATTACATTATGTTGAATATTAAATATTAATTATATGTGCAATTAAAATTTATAAATTTTAAGCTTTTGACTCAAGACAATTGTGTTGAGTAAGACAATATTGCCCAATAATGCCTTGATTTGTTCCAAAATTATAAATTATTTTTATCTTTTATATTATACTTAAAAATTTATTATTATAAATTATTTTTTAGTAATTTTATAATTTAAAAAAATTATATTAATTATTTCTAATTAATATTTATTTTAATTATTTTCTTTTAAACTTAAGATTAATTAAATAAATTATATATGATTCTAAACAAATATTATTATATTACATTGAATATTAAATATTAATTATATATATATAATTTATAAATTTTAAATTTTTTTAATCTTTTTTAATTTTTTTCAAATTTTTCGTAAATTACAAATGTCCTATAAATCACAGAAATAGGATACTAATTTACCTCGTGATCAAAGACGGGGGACATGACGGTTATGAGATAAAATAGTATACTACTAATTTATCATTATCCCATTACATTGTAGTATCTAAATATATGATTATGTGAACTTTACTATCTATTAGAAGAGAGAGTTATCATTTACTTCCCTTATAAGGAATATAACAAATGTTTTTCGTAATAAGAATGATGAGGTAGCTCAATGTCATGCAAATTGTTCTCTTTTGCCTATCATTCTCAAATGCTACAGAATATAGTAGATTTTGGTCTTCTGTGGTTCATTGCCTTCCAAGTCCACAGCATTTTTGTGGGCAGGATTCTGGGAGTTTGTATTATCAGTATCCTTCATATCTGTAATCATTGATTTGAATGGATTTTACTATTTTTATAATGGGGTCTAATCAGAGATATAATTCAGATGTTGATAGCACCAGCAACCCAAGTTATTAAAGTTTAAGCATTTTTTTAGAAAAAAGGAAAAAGAATTTCGGTAACTTATGGTACCAATGCCTTTAGATCTTAAATCATCAATTTGGATGGACCCTATCATTTTTATGATGGGATTTATCAAAATGGATGGCCCAAAATTTTGTTGGCACCGGCAACACTAGCTATCAAAGTATAGGCTTTTCCTTTAATGAAGGCTTTGGTTATTTGTGTAATCCATACCATTAAAAGTTGAGATTTGAGATTATCTATTTAGATGGATCTCCCCACCACTTTTATGATAGGATGCATATAGATATATATAATTCAGCGCTTGTTAGCACCAATTATCACAAGTCACTAAAATCTATCTTTGTGGAAATTTTAATAACTTGTGGTGCTGATATTTTTAGATCTTAAACTATGTATTTGAATGAATCCCGTCATCTTTATAATGGGATTTAGCTAAATGGTTTGGCTCCATTTCGCACAAATAACTGGTAAGTTAATTGATAATTGATAACTTATAAATTAGTTAATAACTGATAGTCAATAACTTATAACTAATAAATTAATTAAAGTATTTCATAAAATTAGCTATTAAAACTAGATGAAATTATAAAATGATATAAAAAATATATTAATAGAAATAACTATAAAATTACAATAATTTATATTTATTTAAAAATTAAATTATATTAATATAATTAAAAATTTTAAAGTAAAAATATAATATTTAATATTTAATTAATTATAATTTATAAATTTATATATTTATTTACTTATATAATTTTTATTTTATTATTTATTATAAAATTATAATTACTTAAAATATAATTAATTATATTTTATGATATTATTTATATACATATATATATATTTATATATTTATAATTTAAAATTAAGATATAATTATGTTAAAATTAAATTAATTATATTTTATAAAAATTATTTAAATTTATATAACAAAAGGTATGAGTTGTAAATTAATAAAAAAAATTTTAAGAAATAGTAGTTTATAAACTATAAGTTATTTTATGTAACTTATTAAATCAAAATTTATAAGTTATATAAAATAATTTATAAGTTAATGCAAAAAATATCTTTACAATTTAATTTATAATTTATTAATTAAATTAATAAATTATAAGCTCGCTTATGAAATACGGAGCCTTTCTTGATATAGTCCTTTCTTTTGGTGAAAGACTTTGGTAATTTATAGTTTCAATTCCATCAGATTTGAGGATATTTATTTAGATGCATATCTCCCCAAGCAACACAAGCCGTCAAATCCTTTTGTTAGTAACTGATAAATTAATTGGTAAGTTAACTAATAATTGATAACTGATAAATTAGTTAATAATTGATAGTCAGTAACTTATAACTAATAAATTAATTAAAGTGTTTCATAAAATTAGTTATTAGAATTAGATGAAATTGTAAAATGATATAAAAAATATATTAATAGAAATAACTATATAATTACAATAATTTATATTTATTTAAAAATTAAATTATATTAATATAATTAAAAATTTTAAAGTAAAAATATAATATTTAATATTTAATTAATTATATTTTATAAATTTATATATTTATTTACTTATATAATTTTTATTTTATTATTTATTACAAAATTATAATTACTTAAAATATAATTAATTATATTTTATGATATTA
Source organism: Sindora glabra (assembly GCA_020226215.1). Taxonomy (NCBI): domain Eukaryota; kingdom Viridiplantae; phylum Streptophyta; class Magnoliopsida; order Fabales; family Fabaceae; genus Sindora; species Sindora glabra. The sequence goes on from CM035226.1 coordinate 23,586,834, forward strand.
TTTATATACATATATATATTTATATATTTATAATTTAAAATTAAGATATAATTATGTTAAAATTAAATTAATTATATTTTATAAAAATTATTTAAATTTATATAACAAAAGGTATGAGTTGTAAATTAATTAAAAAAATTTAAAAAAATAGTAGTTTATAAACTATAAGCTATTTTATGTAATTTATTAAATCAAAATTTATAAATTATATAAAATAATTTATAAATTAATACAAAAATTATTTTTACAAGTTAATTTATAATTTATTAATTAAATTAATAAATTATAAGCTCGCTTATTAAATATGGAGCCTTTCTTGATATAGGCCTTTCTTTTGGTGAAAGACTTTGGTAATTTATAGTATCAATTCCATCAGATTTGAGGATATCTATTTAGATGCATATCTCCCCAAGCAACACAAGCCGCCAAATCCTTTTGTTCCCCCCCCCCCCCCCCCCCCCCCCGGCGGCAACCCCAAAAAAAATGAATTTTTCAACCATCCATTATGAATGGGGGAAGATTACTGTACATGCATTTATAAAATTCTAGGCATGAAGCCACGCGAGGCTCTTTGACACACAAAATGCTAAAAAAAAATATTTTAGTAATGTTCAATCAAATTATTTCATAAAATAATATTAAATAAATTTTAAACATAGAAATTGTTATCCAAAGGGAAGTGGAAGAAGTTGGTGCTGCCAGCTTCTTTTCGGCAGAAATTGATAGCACCACCTTCTTCCACTTGTAATATTAATACTTAATATTTAATATTTTATTAAATTAATTAAAGTGGTAACGAAGAATCAATTATAAATAAAATTAATACAATAAATCAAATTTTGAAAGAGTTTAAATTTTATTTATCAATAATATAATTACTTTATCATCAATAAAAAACGATGTCATCATCCAAAAATCATAGTAATTAATAATTTTCAAACAATAATAAGAAAGTTTTAACATTTTTCATGGAAGTGAATGAATATTAGTATAAAATTGATTACACTTGCAGTATGAAATTTAAATCCAATTTTAAATACAAATGTAGCAAATTTAGTATATCAAATGCTAAATAAATCAAGTAATCTATTTAAATTCTCACCTTAACAATAGTTAAAATTTCTATTTTTAGCTTGATTAAAAATATTAAGAACTAATACAAAAATACTAATGTATAAAATATTAAATTTTTTATTTAATAAAATGCTAATTTATGTTAATTTTAATAATTCATATAATTAAAACTTTAAGATTTCATACTTTAATATTTTCTTGTACCATTGTAATTTTAATTTTAGATGATGTGAAAAATTAAATGGATTACTTTATTGATCTTTTAGTATCCCATATGTTAAAAATTTACCAATTAGTTTTTTTAAAAAAATTAGTATTTTGTACAATAAAAATTTTAATACTTAATACTTCAATATTTGTTGTATTTCTTTGTACTATATTTGATCAAATTAAAAATAGAAATTTTAATATTTGATGATGTAAATAATTAAATGGATTACTTGTTTTTTTTTTTTTTAGAAATTCTTCCTTATCAAGTGGGCCCATAATTTGTGTACTTATTATCACTAAAAATTGAAATGTTGTTATTGTTGTTATTGTTGTTGTTGTTATTGTTATTTGTATTAGAGATTCTTAATTTTTTAGCAACAATGAAGTGACAATTTTTTAATAGTAATGGGCATATAAATTGTATACTTACTAGACAAAGAAGAATTTTTCATAATTTTTACTATAGATATAAAATAGATGGATAATGTGGGTTGGACTTTTTACATTAGGGCTTGCATTTTTTGAGGATTAATGTAAGTCGACATAGGTACAAGTTCATGCAAGGATTTACCTACAAGCCTAAGGAATTTTTTTAACATCAAGAATTTTTATAAATTTTCAAGTATTTAAAAATTTTTTAATTCAACCCAATGTTTAATAGGCTAATGTAATTTTTTTGTCTTACTTGATTAATCCATTACATAAAATAAAAAAATTTAATTATATAATTATAATTTAAAATAAATTATATTTTTCTAATTTAATCCAATTTAATACTCCTTAATGGTATTTTCCTTCTTTTACATCTAGGTTTAATTTCTAATCTTTACATGTACGAGTTTAATAACACAACCACTCCTAATTGTGGAAAAAAAAAAAAGCAATTTGCCTATTTGTGGGAATGACAATTTTCCTCATTTTTTGTAAGCTTATATAAGCAAGCTTACATGAACTCAAGTTCGTATAGGCACTGCCCACCCCACATCACCCACCCTATTTTATATGCTTATTTTTCACTTTAAAAATTGTTGTTTTGATATTCAAAACTAGATTTAAAATTCACTTACTATCAATGTAATTAATTTTAACTAGTACCTAATTTTGTATTGTTATGTCAATTAAAAATATTAAATTTTTTAATATTACTAAAAATTTAATATTGTTATGTCACTTTTGATTTTTTTTATTTTAAATTATAATTAATCTTTTATTATTATTTTAATTAATTTAATAAAATAGTTAATATTAAATATTAATATTATAAGTGGAAGAAGTTGGTATGATTAACTTCTGAAAGAAGGAAAGAAATTGGCAGTACCAACTTACTCCTACCAACTAGTTCCACAGTGTAGAAAGAAGTTGATGTTGATAACTTCTTTCCTTTGAAAGACGTTGTTAGCGATAACTTTTCTTGATTTCTAAAAATTTTTTTACATTATTTTAAGAAATAATTTACAACTAACATTTTTATGGAAAATTATTTTTTTTTCTTGCATTATGTGTGTAAAAAGAGCCACAGAACAAAGGCTATTATCACCATCTAAACAAGGTATCGGTCCACGTAATTTTAAGAGAAGAATACAGTTCAATCATGCGAGGCTCAAGTTCACTTTATCCACTAATGAGATCTGCGTAATTTATTCTATTAATATTTTATTCATCTAAATACTTTCTAATCAGAAAAGAAATGAAATTTGGACAATTTCATTATTTGATATTTTTTATTTACATATTGAAATTATAAAATTAAAGCAAATAAACAAAGTTATGACGAGTAGAGAGTAAAATTATATGGATAAATTATTCGGTCTGTGAAGTGACATTTTGAAGATATATTACAAAACTTAGTAACTTACCATTCGCAGAATTTTATTTTCTTAATTTTGTGATTTTGATGAGAAAAAAATTATACAGCAAAAATTTGCAAATTTCATTTTCTTTAAATAGTTGAAATAGGTAAATAAAACCATAGAAGGGTTAATTTCCACACTTTTAACCATGGACAAAATAATTGAAAGATTATGATACACTATTAATATAATTATATATCAATACATTATCAAATTTAATCACATATTAAATTTATATTTTTTAATATTAAATTTAATAAGTTGCAATATAATTTATTAATAATTGAGTTTAATAGTATAATCCCCTCCACAAAATTAAGGCTATACCTCGCATGAGTAACTAGTTTTCCCTAAATTAAAAATATGTGAATAGACATTAGAGTCTTGAACCTAATAATAATTATGATATAATTGAGCCAGATGATTACGATTTATACAGAAAATTCCTACTCCGACGTTATTCATTAACCAGTCATTAGCCCCTTTTTCTTTTCTCCACGTCAGACTGGCATTTCATAATCAGCATTGTGGATCTTCAAATTTGTTGTAAAAAAAACCAAAGGGCATGGACAAAATGACTTTCTCATAATAAAAACAAATATATCGAAAATGTCGTGGTTATTCAATCTTGATTTCTGGCGGAGAATTAAAAATGGACTTCTATCTACCAAAACAAAGTCAACCTCTCTAAATCTTGATTTTAGTCCTTCTAATATCAAATATTTTATTTTGACCCCTCAAAATATTTAGTTTATACAATTTTTATCTTTTTGTGTAACTTTTATCAACTCATTGATTATTAAAATTTCTAAACAAGAATACATCACATGCAAAAGTTTGAATTTTTTTAAATTTATTATTTTCTAAATCTCAAAAAGTATAATTTGCTTGGGAAATGGTGCTTGAAGATCAAATAAAAACAGGTAGAAGTTGAAGAAAATCGATAAAATTTATACAAAAGGCTATGATTGCATTAATTATATATTGAAATGGATTAAAATAAATTATTTTAAGTTGAGAATATCAAAATCACACAATTTATATTTTGCATGACTGTTACACTCCCCCTAGTAAATTAAAAAAACTTTTTAGCTAAAGACGATAATTGAAAGGAAATGATAGTAGTACAAATATAATTGAGTAAAAAAATATTAGTTGGAAATTGTATGAGTAAAGGACAAAATTGCCTTTGTCCCTTTATATCCCTTGAAATCAGCCATCCATCTTAATTTTCCCTTTTTTGCCAAAGATTCTTGGAACCCTCTTCTTCCTTCATCTTCTCTTCGTCCTCATTCATCTTATTCTTCCAAAGGCATGAGGAATCCACGAAGGTGGATTGGAAATCAAGGTAAGATTATTATGTAGATAAGGATTCGGACAATAGAATGGTGAATGATGCGTCTCCAACTTTTTCCTAATTCAAGTGAGTAGATTTTCAAGTTCAATCACTAAATCTTAGATTGAAATGGAAAAATGACAAAAATTGTCTTTAAATTGAACTTTTTCCTTAAATCTTGAGTATATGATGAAATGGGTGGGATTAAATCTCAAAAAGAGGTCTAAGTTCCCACAATTGATAATCATGTTTTGATATACTAAAAAAAGCATGAATTAGGCTTGGAATGGGATAAAGGCCCCAAATGAATAGTAAAAATTGTGATTAGATTCTATATAATTACATGGAAACAGTTGGCCTCTTCTCAAGAGTGGCCACTTGTTTCATTATAACTTCCTAGTGTTCCTGTCCAGAAGCAAATGGACAGTTGCCCATGCTTTTTTTCCATTGATCCATTAGTCGGACTGAATTGGTGTGACCTAATTAGGATTAAACTCAAAAGTGTTTGATCATGATAAATGAATTATAATTTGACAATAAGTAAGGTAAATCATGTTAAGAAGAAATGCTACGCTTCTAACTTGTAGATTATGAAGAGGAGTGCAATATCTAGTAACGTTAAAAATGCTATTTGATAATTAAGTATGTGAACCTTTGTCTTGTTTCCATGATTGGAAATGTGATGTATTGTGATATTAATGGGAAATGCTCTTGAATCACATGACTTGTGGTGTGATGAGGATGATGTATGTATAAATGGTTAAATGTTGTGATATCACTTTATATATATATGTGTGTGTTATGAGCAATTCAAACAAAGTGTGTTGAAGTAATGTAATTACTGATAGATAGAATTCTAATAGAAAAGTAGATAGGATATTAGATTGTCACGAGAGAAAGAATGACGGAAAAAATGGAAGATATAAAATTGAACAAAAAATAATAAGGAGGGTGAATACTTTTCAACAATATTAATATAAATAGAAATGTGATGGATGTGTATTTACCAATGATCGTGAACTTTCTTGAAAGAATGGAATGTCTTGAACTTAGGTTATAAATGTGATTTGTGTATGAAAGGCGAGTTTTTATATGTTGGTGTCAAAAGGTAATATAGAAACATGGCTTATTGAACCTTGCAATCTTAAATCAAGTACACTTATTCCAATTTTTTCTTATTATATGATACAATAATATTCATATAATTTACTTCAGCAAGATAGTAATGAGTAACTAGCATTTTCAACAAGAGATTATATATTTTCTTTAATGTCTTTTAACTTAATTATCCAATGATTTAAGTCTTGTGACTTTTTTCTTATATGGGTGATGTTCATTTTATAGGATGTAACCCAACTTGGGCTAGATGTTCTAACTCAGAAACTCTAAACGGGAAAGGCAACAATTTCCTTTTGTGTCACAGATAGACCATAGAGGTTTGAGAAGCTAGTAGTGGATGTAAGGTATCAAAGGACAAACCCCTTCCTAGTGTAAGATGTAGAAACTCTTCAAAGTATTACCTATTAACCCTAGGTGATAATATTCATATTTGACCTTGTAAATTAGGAGTCAAATGCAATTTCATATGTTTAAATTGGTGGATATTGATTAATAGATTTCACACCAATTACAATTGGATAAAAGTCATGATAAAAATCAAACTTGTACTTAAATATTAAAATTATATATTATAATTTTATTTTTATTTAATAAAAATAAGTTAATTATAATTTTAATATCTTTAAAATTAAAAAGTATAGTTCTTAGTGCAATTGATATCACAAAATTAATATATGAGCAATAAAATAATAATATATAATAAACATCTCTTGTTCCCCTCATAAATTAAGTTTGTATCAATTTTTTTATATGACTTATGAATAAACAGAAGGCAGTTTACATCAACAAAGAAAAAGAATAAGAGGATTATGAAATTTTCAGGATAATGAAATTAACATAAACTTATCAATGATGGGAAAAAATGGGAAATCCTAGTTTTGCTTGAACAAAGGGTGGGCTGCTGCTGAGTCTTGCTGTGCTGCTTCTTTTCGTCTCTCTTGGCAGCGGCGGCAGAAACGTAATACACAACGGTAAACAAAACATTCCATGGATGAAACACAAGATGCCTCCGATGAAAAGGAAAAAAAAAAGCGTTGATAAGGTTTACCACTTGTGTGATCCTGAGTTCGCTAATGTTCCTATTATCAGGAGAGAGAAACTCATACCTAATCATAATTAATTCGTATATATCAATTATTACCCTAATTTTAAATCGCAACGGGAATTTTATTGTAATTAATGAATAAATATAAAAAAATATTAACATTATGATGTAAAATCATAAAATTATTAAAGTTATGTGATCTACAATAATAATATTATTAAGGTTGCGAACATAATTTAGAACTTTGATCATCATTACAACAAATTCATTTTTTTTGCCCTCCAGGGATCACGAGGAGGTTCAAACCAAGATAACTAATAGATATGGAACAAAGCATAGAAAAGGGAGAAATTACCTGGAGAGTACTAGACAAACTAGACAATTTATAAATATTATTGTTTAGCTTAAATATATTATTATCAATTAGAGTTTTGTCAAAGTTTTAACATGAAAATTATTCATTATTTTTATTTAATATATCTTATAAAATAATTCAAATGTATTTTCCTTTTTACCAAGTGCCAAGCTCTGAAAAGAAAATCCGCCCCAAAATGACACATTTTTTAAAAAAATTGCATTATACCCTTATTTTTTACATTAACTTTTGCTATCTTTTTTCTGAAAAAATTTTATGCACATTTGTTTATTATTTATATATTATTTATATATTCTATTTGCAATAAATATAAATCAAATCAAATCAAATTTATTTATCATAAATTTTATCAATTTTTAAACACTATATTTAAAATTTCTATATTATACATTAGTTGTGATATTTCATGCTTCTTATGACTTATGACAAATGTTATTTCCTTAATTTGTCATATGTTAATTTTTCATTTCTTCTTTATTTATTTTTCAATATTAAATTAATTTTTAATAAAAAATTAAATTTAAATTATTTTTTATCTATCATGAGAATTCATAAATATCAAATCATTTCAATCTCATAAAAAATTTCTCAAAAAACTTTTCAAATTAAATTTATATTTTATTTCTTTCCTCTTTAAATCTTGTTATTTTCTTCTCTAATATAAGAACTTTTATTTTTCACCTTTTTCCTTATTTCATAGAACCTTATTACTTTTAACTTTTTATAATTGATCAATAATACTTCTATCATGTAAATTTTTTTTATGATTTCTTTTATTTCTTTCTTTATACTATTATTATTATTATTCCATTTTGATTATTCATTTTTTGTTATGAATACTTCATTTCATTATATTTCTATTTTTTTAAAGATTTGTACTTAATTTATTTTCATTAACTTGCTAGGCTTTTTTATGTATAAAAAATACAAAAGTATATATTTTTTTAATATGATTTATTTTGTTAGATAAAATTTTTAATTATTTCACATACCCTTTAACAAGAAAAAATAATTATCCATTTTGGAGGAAATTATGGGAGAAGTAGAACTGATATGTGAAACTATTGTTTGTGAATTTTTTTACAAATTTGCAAGTAAACTCAACAAATTTGCAAATGAACACAATAGTATTTCTTATTTTAAAATTTGAAATTTATTTTATTTTTATCTTCATCTAATTTTATTTAAAAATTTTATATTTTATATTTTTATTTGATTTAAATAAAAAAATTTTATCTTTATCTTCATCTTATTCCAAATCTAATTTAAAATTTATAAACTCTCATCTACAATTCAATTCTCGTATTTGATAAAATTCCTATTTGCCTGTATATATAAATGAATAACTCTATTTGCAACTATTAGAGAAAGTTAAAATCTCATATCAAATCTATTTTTATTAACATCTTCTTCTCTTTAAGAAAGTTTAAGTTTAGTATCTGACATCATTTTTCATTAAATAGTATACTAGCTAATTTTCATTTGATGAATTCTTATTTTGATAATTGTAAATTTATTTTTTCACTTCATAATATAATTAATTACCATTTTTGGTAATATTGTCCTAAATATTTATGTTATTTTTCTAATATTTTTCCTCCTTTATATTCTTGACATATTTCTCTTAAATTTCAATCAAACTATTTTATATTTATGATTATATTAAATTTTTTAATTTTTTATCTTTTTTTTTATAAATTTGTAGCTTCATAAGCATAATTAGTCATGGTTTTTAAGAAAGTAGCAATCCATGGTATTATTATGTATCTATATAAGTTTTTTTTCCAAATTTTGGAAGGAATCTTTTTTTTGTTAATTTCTATTATGATGCAACTGTTAGAAAATACTTAAATATGAGTCTTTTATTAGTATTTTTCTGTCAAAAGCTATTTCTCTCTTCCAAGTGAATTAAAATATAAAACATATTTGATATTAAAATATTAAATTTTAGTCAACAAGTAGGTAGTAATTTGTGAATTATACTTAATGAGTTGTTTATAATATACAACTATTAGCTTTTAACCCATGTGATGCGCAAATTTAATTAAATTTAATTTAATTAATAATAACTTATAATATAAATTTAAATTTTTAATTTTTAAATTATAAAACATTCAAGCAATTAATTTAAAATTTATGATTATATTTATGTCACTTGAACAATTATAAAATTTACATAATTGTATTCAACTTAAATAATAAGAGATATTATTTTTTTAAGTCATTACTAATTAAAAGAGTTGTCATAATATTGTAATATTACATTAATTGATTATTATTATCATACTTAGACAGATATATACATGTTCAAATATTATAATGAATAAAATTTAGAAAAATACATAAAATAATAACATTAATTTATATGCAATTTAATGTATAAATGTTAATCCTTATTTTTTTATATAAATGATTATCATGATAAATAATAAACAATCAGACTCCTATTATAATTAAGACATTAAAGATTAATATCTCCATGGCTAGCATGACCATTTTGAACGTAAGCCTTATTTATTCATAAATTTGTTGGATTTTCCTACAAAAAGACCTTTGATGGAGAACTTAGCTATTTATGTTTTATACCTTTCAAACAAACCATAAATAAATAAATAAAGTAATTACTATTAATTGCCTTAAGTATAATTCTATTAGGGGTTCTAATTGTTTGAAAATAATAACACAATTTATGAATGAGAGTCAGAATTCCTTCATCTACATCCTCCTAATTCGTCCAAGACTTACCACTATCAGAAGAAAAGGCTATAGTATAAAACCTCACAAATTATTGGAAGTTAAAATGCAGATCTATATTAAAAACCATAAGGCTTGGAGTGCAAAGAGTATTAAAGAACATGAGCTCACACATTATTGTTGGCACTACTGGGTAGGTTTCTCAGAAACCTACCCCAATAGATATGTTTATCAAAAATCAAAGGAAGCAACATTTACATGTAAATGTAAGCCACTACTAGGAAGATAGCTTCATAGATTATAGAAAAAAATATGTCTTAACTAAAAAAAACCATAATAGTTGTTAAAACAAATATGAAAAGTTCATAATAGGATAAAAATAAATAAAAGCAAGAACTTGGCTATTGGAATAGGGGAAGTACAGATAACAAAACCATCACTATGAATTGAGAGAGTCTATCATAAATAGTCAAAATGAGAAAAGTACTTGTTCTCAAATAAAAGTCAATATTGGCAAAAGGCAACATTAAAACAGGATGTTTAAAAATACTAAAAAATACTTAAATATAGGCAAGATATCATCTATCTAAATCTTACTGATATTCTATCATCCATACTGCTAAAAATACATTTCATTGCTTCCTAAAAGGAACCATAAGCACAAAAAATGAAGAACTAAATACTGACAAGTGGCATGCATAAAGAAGTGCTATGAATTGGAAAAATATACATTATCAAAAGAATAAGGTCGTATATAATAAAATGAGAGGTTCAACATAACACATACTTACAAACAATATGTTATCAATCTCATTTTATACCCTCTAGTTCAAATAATCAACCAACTGAAACATAATATAGGCATGATGTTAATGAAAAATTGATCCCAAATCAATTAATTCCATACAAAGAGAGAAATATATCAGTATGACATTCAAGAAAAGTACACTTCATTATGTATATTGGACCATTTTATAGGCCTTGGAAACATTCCACTCCTTTACTTTTAGAAATTAGATTTAAGTTTCAAGCATATGTCCCCTAATGAACATTATACAAATGAAAGCAATTAGGATCCAATGAGAGAGAAGACAATTATTAATTATACATCTAAATTGTTAAAAAAGTAATGGAAGATTGTACATAAAGATGAAAACAATCATAAATCTAAACCAAGTAACTTTTAATAACCTAAAACTAACAAAATTTTACAAAAGAATTCATCCTAACCCCCAAGTCAAATTATTAATACAATCACTAAATATATAAATCCAAATAATTAACATTTTCTAATATGAAATCTGCAATTAGATTTAGCAGCTACTTTCCTTGGGTGACTCTCTCAGACATTTCTAGTTCTGATATGACATTTTAAGGTCAGAAGCCATTATTAGCTCTCTACAGTCGAATTATGCACTATAAACCACTTTATCAAATTGATAGCATGTTTGCATTATGTTGTATAAATACTTAGTGAATGATGTCAAGTTGAAAGTGTGAAACAAAAGAATAGATTAAGTACTGCAAATTGAATAAATAAAAAGCAAGATACACTTAGAAATGTTGGTTTATACTTCATATACTTTTCATTTATCTACCATAAAAAATCATCACATGCTAAAAATCCATAACCCTAGGAGGGGTCAAGAATTACCAATGACACACATGAGACAAATGGACACACCAATTAAGATAATTTGAGGATTTCATAACCCATATTAGATAAAGCCCATTAAATCGTAAAAAGAAACTTTCTGGCTAGTAATATAAACTAATCATTTACTGGAAAAGAGAAAAAATAAAAATAAAATTGAAGTCCTTCAAATCAATGAATAAAAAAACAAATGGACACACCAAACTGATCATGCATAAAGGAAGGTAGAAGGACGAAGACTAATAAAGAGGAAGATGTACTTAGAATTAGGGTAATTGAATGAAAACAACGAATCTGAGAGTGTCTATCACAAAAGAGAGCAAGGAATCCTTTGAAATCAATAGCGTCAGTTCTTGGACATGAACAATTAATGTACCAAAAGAAAACTAAACTACACTATCACAACTCAATAGTATCGGTCCTTATAACGTAACTATCATAAGGAATTTTTCAAAGAAATGAACAAAAGCAATCATTAGGAAAGAGGAAGGTAGAAGAATGAAAGGTAATAAGGAAGATGTACCTGGAATTGGGGCCAATTAAATGAAAACAATGAATAAACCTTGGAATCCAACTATCTTTGACGTCAGAGGAGTCTTGAATTTGAACTTTTCTCAACACAATAGAGAAAAAATAAAGGAGAGGAAGGAAGCCCTTGAAATCAGTAGCCAGCTACTAGCCTCAGTAACACAAAGAGTATGTGGAAAATAAAAAAAAAAGTTCAAAAAATACTCTGGCAAGTAGAAGGAGATGCGTTCTATTCTGGAGAGTGGAGGGCAACACGTGATTAGGAAATACTGGGCTAAGTGAATTAAGCGGCCCAAAATCATAGCTAATATAAAATTAAGTAGATTATTTTAAAAATTTATTTCATGATGCACTAATATAATAAATGAAAATTTTATGACCATTACAAAGAAAATATATTCTTATCATAAATCATATTATTAAAAATTAATATTAATAATAATTATTATCTTGCAAAACTATCTTCTTTTATAAACATTTTATTTTTTCAATTATTTTTCAAAAAATTTTTAACATTCCTTTTTTCGTTTCCTTATTTTACCTTGAATTTTTTTTCCTTTTTTCTCCTTCGTAAATTTTCTTTAAAGGTTTTGTAATTATTTATATTTGTAAAATAGTTATACTTTAAAAAAATTTATTAGCTGAAATTATTACTTACTTACAAGCTTACGATATAGTATTATAGAAATATTAATGAATTTTTTTTAAGATTGCAACACATGTTTAGAATAGTTTGGAGTAGTTTATCTTATGTTTAACTTAAGAGTATTCAAAAGCAAGAAAAAATTTTAAATTTATTTTATATGATCCAATGCATATAAAAGAATTTATAAATTTAATTTTTTATTGTATTATAATATCAATTTTAATTATTTAATAATATACATATAATAAAATTATAATATTTTATTTTATAAGATATTTCTCATAATTGTTGATTGCATATTAATTTTTTATTTAATCCTTTCTATAAATAATTAACATATAATGATAATATTATATTATTAAAATAAATATTTATCCATACAATACAATGGATGGATGACTAACTAGTTATATATATACATACATACATACATACATACATATATATATATATATATATATATATATATATATATATATATATATATATATATATATATATATATATATGATTAGTTAAGGTTTTATCAAAGCTTTAATGTAGAAAGTGTTAAATTATTTTCAATAAATATCTCTTAATAAATTCAAATATTTAATATAGAAATATAAATTGATTATATATTTTATTGTTTTAAAAAATATGTTAAAGTTAAAGTAAAATTTCATTTTTATTTAGAAGGAATCTAGAAATTATTAATTGAATTAATTGATTATATATTTTTAGTAAAATTAATTGAAAACTAAAATTAAATTTTTACACTTGCTTTCATTTTTTTTAATCTTATTACTTTGTGGTGAGGCATTGATTCTTTTTCATTTATATATTAAATTTTTGTCGATATTCTCTTAATATCAATTTTAATCAATTTTGCTTATTTAAATTTTATAAATTTTAATTTTTTAAATATTATATTTAAAATTAAATATATATCTAATCAATTAATATTTTATCAAAGTTCAAATATAAGAAGTGTTAAATTATTTTTAGTTCATTTCTCTAAAAAAATCAGTCAAACCTTTAATATAGAAGGATTTTACTAATCATAATCCTAAAAGCTATGTTTACGAATAAATAAATGATTTTTATTTATTATTATTTTTAATTTTTAACAAAATTTTTAAAATAATTATAATATATTTATAATGTATATAAAAGTCAAATTCTTGATTAATATTATCCATAAAATTCTCTTGGAAATTGAAAATATCAATAAATGAACAATATTTACTAATTCGTAAGTATAACCTTAAGGTTACAAATAATATTTGTTAATATAAAAATATGAATTGATTACATATTTTATTGGTTTAAAAAATATGTTAAAGTTGAAATAAAATTTTAGTTTTTATTCCAAAGGTACGTAGAAATTATTAATTGACTTAATTAGCTATGAATATTATTTTTTAATAAAATAAATTGAAAAGTAAAATTAGATTTTTACGCTTGCTTTCATTTTTTTAATCTTATTGCTCTATGGTTTAGGGTGGGGTTCTTTTTCATTTATATATTGAACTTTTGTCAATTTTTTTAATATCAATTTTTAAGTATTATATTTAAAATTAAATATGTTGTGATCAAATAGGACTTTTTCAAAACATTAACAAAGAAAGTATTATTAATTTAATAAATATTTTTAAAAAAATTGAACATTTAACATATGGAGATGTGAATTAGTTACATATTGTATTCTTTCACCAAAAATATTCCAAAATTGAAATTGAATTTTATTTTTTAATTTACAAGGTAGGTCCATATAATTTCACTAAAACTTGAAGAAAATAAATATATTTTTACTTAATTTTTATTATTTGTATTAATTAAGTGAGAAACTTCATCATTAACGTAAAAGTTGTAATTTACTTTAATTTTTTAATCAGTTGGGAGTAATTGTAATAATAAAATTGTTATATATATTCAAAATAAAATTTAAAATTAAATTCTGAATCTTTTATATATATTAGATTGAATTTTATGAGTTTTTTAAACTATCTTATATTAATTCCATTCTTTTTTTATTTATCGCACTTTAAAGAAAATATTTATTTATTTTTATCTATTACTTTAGAATTTTAATGAAATATTAATTTTTTTAATTTTATATATTTTTGTTAATAAATATTTTATTATTTTATATTCTCAATTTACTTATACTTATTCTATTATTTTTATTTTCAATTATCTCAAATTTTATGCATGAAAGATAATCTTAAAAAAATTATTAAAAATAAATAAATTAAATTACTTTCTTAATCTTATTGCTCTATGGTTCAAGGTAGGGATCTTTTTCAATTATATATTGAACTTTTATCAATTTTTAAGTATTATATTTAAAATTAAATATATTGTGATCAAATAGAACTTTTTCAAAACATTAGTAAAGAAAGTATGATTAATTTAAATAAATATTTTTAAAAAAATTGAATATTTAATATATAGAAATGTGAATTAATTACATGTTGTATTCTTTTAGCAAAAATATTCCAAAATTGAAATTGAATTTCATTTTTTACTTGTACAAAGCAAGTCCATATAATTTCACTAAAACTTAAAGGAAATAAATATATTTTACTTAATTTTTATCATTTGCATTAATTAAGTGAAAAACTTCCTCATTAACATAAACGTTGTGATTTATTTTAATTTTTTAATTAGTTGGGAGTAATCCTAATAACAAAATTGTTATAGGTATTAAAATTAAAATATAAAATTAAATATTTGAATTTTTTATACATATTAAATTGAATTTTACAAGTTTTTAAACCATCTTATACTCCGGTTCTTTTATTATCTGTTGCACTTTAGAGAAAATATTTATTCATTTGTATCTCTCACTTTAAAATTTTAATAAAATATTAAATATTTTTTAATTTTATCTTTTTTATTAATAAACACTTCATTATTTTATATTTTCATTCTATTTATATTTATTTGATTATTTTTTATTTTTAATTATGTCAAACTTTGTGTGTGCACAAAGGATAATCTTAAAAAACTATTATAAATAAATAAAGTTACTTTCTTAATTTTATTGCTCTATGATTTAGGGTGGGGATCTTTTTCATTTATATATTGAACTTTTGTCAATTTTTTTAATATCAATTTTTAAGTATTATATTTAAAATTAAATATATTGTGATTAAATAGGAATTTTTCAACACATTAATAAAAAAGTATTATTAATTTAAATCAATACTTTCTAAAGAAATTGAATATTTAATATATAGAAATGTGAATTGATTGCATATTGTATTCTTTTACCAAAAATATTCCAAATTGAAATTGAATTTCATTTTTTAATTGTAGGTCCACATAATTTCACTAAAACTTAAAGTAAATAAAGGTATTTTTACTTAATTTTTATCATTTGTATTAATTAAATGAGAAACTTCATTGTTATTGTAAAAGTTGTGATTTATTTTAATTTTTTAATCAATTAGGATCATCGTAATAATAAAATCGTTATATGTATTAAAAATAAAATTTAAAATGAAGTTTTGAATCTTTTGTATTTATTAGATTAAACTTTACAAAATTTTCAACCATCTTTTACTCCTTGTATTCTTTTTTATCTGTCGCACTTTAAAGAAAATATTTATTCATTTTTGCTTGTCACTTTAGAAATTTTATTCTTTTTTTATTAATAAATATTTCATTAGTTTATATTCTCAACCTACTTGCATTTATCCTATTATTTGTTTCTATTTTCAATTATCTCAAACTCTGTGCATGCATAAAGAATAATTTTAAAAGGTTCATTAAAAATAAATAAATTAAATCACTTTCTTAATATCTATCACTTTAGAATTCGAATAAAATATTAAATTTTAATTTTATCCTTCTTTTTATTAATAAATACTTTATTATTTTACATTCTTAACTACTTGCATTTATTCTATTATTTTTTTTATTTTCAATTATCTTGAACTTTGTACATGCATAAAAGATAATTTTAAAAAATTTTACTAAAAAAATAAATTAAATCACTTTTTTAATATCAATTAATTACAATAAATAAAAAAATGAAATGACTATTTAATATCAGCTTTTTATTTATATTCAAATTCAATTTTGAATCCTATTTTCTTTGTATATGATATTAATAATCCCAATAAGTTGTAGGCCTAACTGCTAAGAATGATTTCTATCTTATTTTATTTTATTTTATTTTATTAAGAAAACTATTTTTTTTAATTTGAAGGTTTAATTATAGAACTTGAAGGTTAATTATAGAATCTTCAACACAACTTTCATTTTATTTAAAATAAAAATTATACAAGTTTTGGTTTATATTATTTTGTTTGATATAAATTAAGTTAAATCATAATCCTTTACCTTATTCAATTGCAAAAGGCAATCTGAAATATGAACAAAATAACGATCCCATTTTAGTTAAAACCTTAAAAGACCATGTCGGGTTTTAAAGTTTGTTGATTTTGAATGATGGTTCAAACTTCAAATTACTACCCTCCCAAGGGCTGCTGGGAAATCAAATCGACTTGAATATTATCACAGCTAAATGTACAATCAGTACTGCCTTGGAGGCTAGAAGCCTCCAGAACCAATTCTCTAAATTATACAAGTTACAACCTATCACAACACCAAGAACAGTTCTCTATCCTCCTGCCAAGCAGTGCAGATATTTATTTTGGCTTTGAGTTACAAATGTGGTGGAGCACACCCCAGTTATCAGCCATAGCTCAACCGAGAATCTAATAACTTTGAGGATGTCTGACGCCGTGGAATGCCAATTTCACAGGCATTGACTCTGGCGGCAAAACGAAGAGAGCAGAGTGACTCATGTGCTGAAGAAGGGTCAGGTGAAATGTTGACAAACATTAAAGTTTTGGAGTCCCCTCCAAGACACGGCTGCCAAGCAGAGAAAATAACATGGTGAAATTTGAATAAAATTGAAACTTGAAGGACAAGCTATTCCTACAACCATCATCATAACCATTGTTGTACTAGAACACCTACTTAAAACAACTGGGCACACTCAGATTGTGCAGCGTGTGCATATATCAGCTTGAATGCAAGCGCAAAGTTGCAAATCTAGTGGTTTAACTACCTGGAGAAGGTATGTTAGTTTAGAGTTCCTGAATGGAACATGCTCCTCTTTCTTCGCCAAAGCAAATATAACATCACTCAAGGAGGAGAGACTTTTGTTGATAGCCTAAACAAGATGAAAAGGAATTGTTGCCAGTGTGCGCGAGAAAATACTATTGGCGTGCAAAAAGTTCAATTTGATCATGATGCAGATTCAGATCAAATAAGTACCTGAGTTTCCTTCAACCGGTCGCCAGTAGCCCCACTCCTTGACAGTCTTTCACTTCCAGCCAGATCAATGAGGTTCAACACACCTTGCACTTGTTGTTCGGTGTTCTGAAGGAAGAAAGACAAATACATCAGCAAATAAAGCACCAGAAAAGTTAAATACATATAAACAATTACGATAAGTACCTCATTTATCCCACTTATACGTAGAGTAAAGACAAAGTGGCTTCTTGACGACTGTTCATTCAACTGTGTTTTTCCCACTGACCTGAGAAAGCCAGAAAAGCATATAGTTTGTTAAGGTTGATAGATGTCAATTCAATAATAGAGATGAAGAAGGGGAAGTTTTATCCTCGATGCAAAAAAGATTCTCCGTTATTTAAAAACCAGACAACTTCATTAACTAGTCAGTTTAAAAGGAATTACATTCATCATATGAAATTCAAGTGAAACAGCGCAGGTTCTAATCATTTGCATCAGAGAAGTAACGACCTATGATATAGCCCAAGATAGATTATACCTGCTCTGCGCAGCCTGTTTCAGGAGAGAGGAAATCTCATTCACACTACAAACATCCACAATGGTGAGGTCAGAAACTTGGGTGTTTCCATTAGCATCATGTTTAATTGTGTACTGCTTCCCAGGAACTCCATTTTCTGTTCGTGTCTGATCAGTCCCACTAGGCCGATTTGATGATAGCAAATCCCGGATGGTCTCATTATATATTTCTAATATTGAGGCCTACATGTCAACAAACTGAGTCAAAATCAATGATCGTATGTGCAGCATTACGAGAACTCGTATGAAGTATAACAACCTGCATCCTGTACTTCCAGCCTCGGTCCCTCAAGGACTGACTAGTCTGGAATATCTGTTCTAGAGATCGTGGTATCAGACCTTTCACGTCTGAGGCATCAGGCCTACCCATCATCGTATAGGTTTTGCCTGAACCTGTTTGACCATAAGCAAAGATACAGACCTGACATAACAAACCAACAGCACTCTATTAAAGCACAACTCACATAATTAAATGCAAATGAGAAGGGGTAGGGCGAAAAATTATGAGAAACAATATCCAGTAGAAAGATTAGAAGTCTAGTCTATGAACAGTGATATCTCTAGATACGCATAAAGATCCAAAGGAGGCAATTTAGAACAAACCTTGTACCCATCTAGCGCACTTTGTACCAACTGGGATATCTCTGTGAAAACATCCTGCTGAGAAGCCTCGTGAGTGAAAATCTTGTCGAATGTAAAAGGATATGTCTGCCCTGATGACCATTAAAGGATGAAACTGTTATACTTAAAAAGCACTAGTGGAGAGAAAAAGGTGAAGAAAAAGGCGAATATATACCGCTTTGCACCAATTCAATGCCCCGACCAAGAGCTTCCGTTGATGTAGGGTAAGAAACAACCATGTCTGTTCCAGTACCATCATCTGGCAGCAAAGGTCGTACACGGCAGAACACACGAATATTTCCTTTTAGATCCTAAAAAAAAAATAATATAATTCCATTATGCTATATGCCTAAGCAAAAATTTTCATGTCATAAATCAATATTGAGCAAAATGCATTACCAAAATAGTGTTGTGGAGTTTCTTCCTTAACTTCTCCCCTTCAATTAATTGGAATTCTTTATCAGCAAGACGATCCTGGAATTCACCTATAATTCTTTTCTGCTCTTCAAACTCTGTTCTGGTTTCTAAAGCAGATAAATCGGCCATCTGACAGAAGGAAAATAAAGGTTGGAGTCAATTCAACTCATAAAATACATAATAAACACTACCTAACCATGCCATTTCATCCAGGAAAATTTGTATCAAACTTAAGCTCCACTTCCAACAATCTGAAAGCCAACTGACTTACCTCTAATTTCTGCTTCTCGGCAGTCAGCTGCTGCTGCAATATACGTATTTGCTCCCTTTGAGAAGAGCATGTCTCCTATGAAAAAATGCCCACAATCTTATAAACCTAACCAATACTTAAGTGCAAAATGTATTCAACAAATCAAAGAGTAGTGCTATGGGAAGTCCCACCTCCTAAGAGGTTGAATATTTCTTCATTGAATTGCCTTTAATGCATTGGGATTTGTATTTTTAATTTTAATCCACTTGCTTTAAGATTCAAAAAAAGGCAATCCAACGGAGAAAACACTCAACTTCTTAGGAGATGGAGCTCTGCATAGCATTATCGCAAATCAAAAAAATAAAAAGGCAGATATAAAACAGAAGGTAAACCTCAAGAGCATCTGTTTTCATTGTCAAACTATCCAGCTGTGCACATGAGTTCCCTGTACGTTCTTTGTATTTATCTACTTCAACTGTTAAAGCCTGTACTTGTGCCAGCTGGCAATCACGATCATCTCTAATTTGTTGTAAATCTTCACGAAGGCATGTTAGTTCATGTACTAACATTTCTTTCTGCTTTGCAGCATCATCCTGTGAAGCCTAAAAAATGATAATAAAAGGGGGAGGGGGAAGCAAAACAAGAGAGACCATTCAAATCCTCAAAAATAACAATGGTAATAGAGAACAATGCAAAATGCACTAGTCCCCAGATAATCTGCATTTTGTACCTCGTCAAAACATGAGTGCTTATGGCTATACAAGTTAAAATTTAAGTATAAAGAAGAACAGTAAACTCAAGCTACTCCCTAACATGCCCAAAGCAATGGATGAAGGAAAAAAAAATATGGAAACTCCCAGCAAATTTTACTTGATTTAAACATTTTGGATTTTCCAGCATCGACAGGGAAATTCAAGTAATAATATCACATTTTAAAAGAACTTCTTAGCCAGAGACAACAAATATCTAATCAAAATAACTTACTTTTAAACTTGTCAACTGATCCTGCAATGCCTTGTTGTGAAGCCTTACATTGCCAAGGTTCTCAACAATGGTTGATTTCTCCTTTTCCACTCGACTTAGCTTCTCCGTCGTTGATTCAAGATCTGTTTGAAGGCGACTATTGTACAGTTGTAAACTCATATTGTAATCTTGTGATCGCTTGTACAAGTCCTCATTTGAAATTGCCTGCATAATTCACCAAATTTAGTAGTAATAATTACCAAGTGAAACAAACTTCAGGATTCAGGATATAAGTAAACATGTATATCACTTCTAGTGCAAAATTATAAACAGAGCAAAAATTCATGAAAATGTTTTGGAAAGTTCACATTTCAACAGATCATTGATGAGCAATACCTTACGCTCAGCAGCTGACTTCTCCTGCCGAACCTTCTCAAGCTCAGCTGAAAGAGAAGCTTGCACCTGCTCAGCTGCAATCCTTGCTTCTTTTTCCTTTGTATAACAATCAGTCGCTTCCTAGTACTCAAGACATTATAAGTATGATCTAAAGACAATAAGAAACATAGCTCAGGATATTCATATGCAACACTATAGGCAGTAAGCTTACCGATTTTTCTGATTCTAACTTCCTAATGTTCTCTTCTAAAGAAGAAATTATCTTCCTCAAATCCGAGATATTCTCAGTCAACTCCCCTACTTTGGTTGTCATCTCAACCTCTGAGAAATCACAAATACAAATTCATTAAAAAAAATTTTAATTCTCCATAATCAAATCATGAAGCGCTCTGAATACAAAAAATTCTGTCAAAGCAATTGCAGAAAATATATATTACATAAGGCTTCCTCTTATTTCATATTGGGAAGGTTTGCTCCAATAAATGAATATTCTTAATTCCAGTCAACTTTGTGGTCCAGATGAAAATTACCAGTGTCACTGCACCTCTTCTCAGCAGACTCTAATTCTGCCTGAAGCTTTTCTTTCTCTTGGATATAACCTTCTTCGAGTTTCTTAAACCATCGAATGCAAAGTTTAAGCCTTTTGATATGGTCCACCATCTGCTCCATTTTTTTCTGCGAAAACAGGAAGAAAATGAGATACTGACGTAATTAGACACAAATAAGGTTCAGCTTTTCGGAACAAAAGAAAGCATTTGGTAACCTAAAACTATGAATGGTGGACATTCAATAGAACCTTATTATCAAACGCGTTTCCCTTCTTCATCTTCTCATTCAATAATGCATCTACGTCCTCTTTTGTAAACTCAGTAGTGCTACATTCCGAACTCTCTGTAATTTGAACATCACTTGCCGCATTTGCATCAACCCTATTGGTCACAGAAGCAAAGGGCGGCCTCCCCCGGCCAGTGGTTGCCTGCCGCTCCATCCTTTCTGCACCAATCCTTCGACGCTTGTCTAAGGAGACTTCCTCAGCTGCTGCCTTTTTCTGAATCAACAAAAAGAGCACCATCAAACTCCATTTCTGCGAGTTTTTTCTACCGTTTACTGCTGCAGCTTAAAGGCAGTACGCAAGTTCCATTTTTAACTCTTACATGTAACATTTATTTATCGAGGTCACAGAAGGTCACAGATATCTCTTGCCATCAGTTAAAGCATAAAACATAGGTAAGATTCCAATTTTCCCCGTAGCCAAGAGCTCCACCAAACCCATTCAACACACAACTTTCAAAAAATTGATGTGTTTGGGTTATAAGAAAATATGAAGGGAAACCCACTTGTTTCTTCTTGATGTATAGTTTATTAATCCGAAAACCCTGGGAGAAAAACCCAAATCTATTTCCCATGACACAAATGTTTCAATTATTCTTCTTGTATTCTTTGAAGTATGGACAAAACTAGGTAAACTTAGAGAAGAGCTTACGCTGGGAGGGCTGCAAGGAGGCTTATTTTGGTTGCGCGAAGCCATAATTCACAAAAAACAAAAATGGAGCTTCCAAGAAATTACCAGCCTGGAACAGGCTATTGCATTGAAGAAAAGGCAACCCAATCCGACAAATGAAGTTGGGCGAATGTAGAATTCACCGAGAACAAAATCGAGGGGGGAGCAACAAGATATTAAAGATTGAGGTAGGCGAATTTTTGGGTTCTTTACAGAATATCTTTGAATCAGGTCTGATCTGGGATGATAGGGTTTTGCAAAGGGAGGGAGGGAGAGCGTGAATTTTGAATTTGGTCTGGCGGTACAGAAGTATCCGTTTGTTCATTCCGGGTTGAACCGGAATACGGGGCGATCCATTGGGCCGTGCCTTACTTTTCAAACAGGTTTGAAAAAGTAGAAATTAACGGTAGAAATTGAAAAAAGAACGAATCAGGATCAGAGAAAGAGAAATAAGAAAGGAGTTTATGAAGGAATGGGAACGGAAGCTGGCGGCGGATTTCGGTGGAGGCTGAAGTTGGAAACGGGGATGCCGCGAAGGGGGAGAGAGTAGGCGGAAGGATGTATGCGCGTGCAAATAGAGAGAGAAAAAAGGATATGTAAAGAGAGTGGATGTGTTTTTGTGAGAGTATTGTGCAGTGTACGAGAAGAATTAGAAATGTAGGATTACGGCGGGCGTCACTTGCATTTCACTGATAAAAGTCAGATGTTAAAATCTATGTCTCCTTTACGGGTAGAATTAGGGGCTAATAACGGGTTGTATTTGCTTATATTTTAAACGGTTAGAAATAATAGGTTTATTCCACCCCGTGACCGCTCATTCATATAATTTATAATTTATAAATTGCATGGAGTTTAGTTATTAGACCTTTAAAATAATAAATTATTGTCACGATCTGCGAGGTCGTGACTGACATGAATATTGTTTTCAATTTCTATTAATTTAGACTGACCCTAAATTAAGTATCATCATATAAATTTAGGAAAATGAAAATATTTTCTAAACATTCCCGAGTTTATACAAGTAGTATGTTGGCAAAGTTAAATATTTTCTTTCCAAGGCCCAAAATATAATTCTATACAACATCAGAATTGCGGTTGCCTTGACAAATGCAAGAATAAGTTCAACTTCTATGGTTTCATAGGAGTATGTGCTTCTGCAGAAATATCTGAAAAAGAAGACAAATAATTAAGGAGTAAATCATATAATTGATACCAATATAAAATATAATTATAAAAATAATTTGGCTGTGAAGATTTATAATTTTATAAAAAGAAAAATATCAAGTATATTTAATATTATGATAATAGCTTAAATAAATTATACTCACTTCATTTTGAAATTTGATCTAATAATAATAATAATAATACTAATAATTATAATATAATAACAAAGTATAAAATATTAAAATATAATAAAGTATAAAATATTTTTATATATATTTTAATGAATTTTAAGATGTTAAATACTAAAATTTAATTTAGTAGGTGTTAAAAAAAATTTAATTATTTATCTAGTTTTAAATAAAAATATGATTTACTATATTATATTTTATAATAAAAAGTTTGATAAGAGTATTTTTTAAACAATATCAAGATTCCTAGAAATATCAAATATGAACTAAATATAATAATGTAGCATATCTAGAAATCTAGCAAAATATTTTCAAAAAAATTTATAATGAATCAAATATAGAAATATTACATTTGTATTAATTAAATTTTCAAGAATCACATTATCAAGAATGTATATTTTCTTAGAAATGTAAGATTTCGCAAACCAAATACCACCTAAAACTCTTCTTCCATAATCCTCAAGATATCTTCAAATTTAGAACTTAATTACAAAAAGTTTACCTTGATAAAAAATGAGTAAAAGAAGTGCTTTTAAGTTCCCTAGCTCAATTTTGCCTTAACTTGATAAATTTTAGAGTGAAGAATTTAAGGATAAATTTGAGGTGGGGCTTTGATTGGTCTGCTAAAAAAATGGGAAAAAATTAAAGGCTTTTTAAAGGCATAAGCGTATTTTGATAATTTTTAGGATTGAGTAAATGTAAAAAGAAAAATAAAATTTTAAATCTCTTTCATACACTCTTACTAAAATCTAATTGTATCCACACTCATATTAAATTTTACTAAGCCTATTTTTACATCTCTAGGTGGAATTAAGTTGAACCAAGTTGAATTTTGATCTCATTGATAAAGGCTTGTTTGAATTAGAGTGGGTTTGAGCCAAGTTTGAGCATATATTAATATGTATTTTAAGTAATTAAATAATAATAAATATATTTTTTTAAAAGAGTATAATATTTAATATAATTATAAATATTTTTTAAATAATAAATATTTAAAACTATAAAAATAAATTAAATTATTAATTATATATTATATATAAGTGTATAATAAGATGTTATAGTCAAGAGGCCTGCGAACTAAGAACCTAATTAACTAAACTAGTTGATTAAGAACCTAATTAAATTGAACAATGATTGAGTCGAGTTACTCGATTCAAACGTCACTTCTAGTCTCTGTGTGTTTTGATCATTGGTCAACAAAGATTCCACATTTCCACTTATGAGATTTAAGTTCATTCTTGTTTCTCATTCGGTCACAATTTTTTTATTTAAAAAAATATTTTCATTCTTTTTTTATAATTTATACTGCTTGAATTTAGGTTTACCAATTCAATTTTAGGGTTTTTTTAATATCTTTAAAGAAAAAAACACAAATTACTCCTTTCAAATTTAGAGTGATTAAATATTATTCTTTTCAATTTTGAATACTAGGAAATCACTCTTTTAAACCTTACAAAATTTTGAATTAATACTCATCATCTACTTAATTAATTATTTTATTAAATTATATATTTTTATAAAGTTTTTAATCAATAATCAAAATATTATAATATATTAATTTTTTAGTTATTTTTCACACGTAATTTTTATTTTGAAGGTGTTGTTGGATTCTAAAATTAGCATGTGTAAGTACAATAATGGAATACATGAGAATAGTTGTGATGGTGGATGAGAAATAAACATTTTGTAATTAGACTTTTGCAACAAGGTAAAAAAGGCCATTTTTCACATATTCAATGGACTTTTTAGGCCTTTTTAAGTTTTTAAAAGGGTCAAAACTAATAAAAATAAATCGAACTTGTTTAAAATGTCTAAAGTATAAGATTCATATTAGAGAATAAAGTTAGATATTACAACTCTTAATGAGAAAAATTAAAAATTTAATAAAAATAATTAATTAAAAATAATTTTTAAATATGTAACTAAACACTTTTTTAATATCCTTCCAAAACACTATGATATCTTGCTTTATTCTTTAAAATTAAAAAGTATAATCCTTAGTGCAAATGATTTCACAAAACTAATATATGAATAATTTAAATCCTAACAATAATAATAATATACAATAAACATCTTTTATTCCCTTCATAAATTAAGTGTTTATCAATTTTATTATTCGGAGGTATTTAATATTGATTTAGTCTTTCATTCATGTAAAAATAATCTAATTAATCCCTCTTAGTAAAAAAATTGATGAGTTATGAGTAAACAGAAGGCCTAATTTACGGTATTTTACATCAGTAATAAAGAAAAAGAATTAAAGGATGATGAAATTAATATAAACTCATCAATGATGGAAAAAAAAAATGGAAATCTACTTCTACTTTTGCTCAAACTAAGTGTGGGCTGCTGCAGGGTTTTGCTGCGTTTGCCTCTTTGCGTCTTTCCTGGCGGCAGTGGCAGAAATGTAATACGCAACGGTAAACATTCCGTGGATGAAACACAAAATGCCTCCGATGGATAAAAAGCGTTTGTTCGATATCCCGCAGTTCTTTCTCGACTTTGAGTTCGCTTCTGTTCCTATTATCAATAGAGAGAAACTGGCACCTAATGTGATCCTGCATCATAATCATAATTAATTCCTATAAGAAAAATATTTACATTAAGACGTAAAATTGTAAAAAAACTGTTAACATTATACAATCCGGAACATTAACACTAGATCATGAGAAGGGGAAAAGGCATAGAAAAGGGGGAAATTACCAGGAGAGGACGAGAAAAGCCACAGCCAATTGCTTATTAGCAGTGACTTCACGGTAGTCTGTTTTGGGCCCAATGCAAACGCAGCCACCAAGCAAGTTGGCAATCACATGAGCCAACGCCAACAGAATTGCAGCTGCCAATCCCAACTTAAATGCTTTAAGGCTTGGGTCTCTACACTCAAATACCCACATCTCCATATGCTTCACCTGCTTTATTCAGTCCCAAAAAAATCTATAATTAATTACCCAAAAAAAAAGTTAATTATTGATAATCAATTCCGTGGATACACATTTTGAAGATTGAAATTTACTCCTTCCAATTGCATGGAAGTAAGAACGCATATTATGACCGGGGTATATGTGCAAGTATTTCTCATTTTGTAGGAGTATCTGCTTGTCTTTCTAAGAAATTTTGAGAAGATTTTCAATCATCTAAGAAATTTTTTTTCCTGAAAATTGTGTTTTTTTCAACGTAGTGTACCTTGTTCTGAGCAATTTCAGCCTGAATTCCAAGAATCCCAGCAGCAACATCCAAGACCATGATAAGAATGCCGACGACGAAGCCAAAGTTCTGGGCCATCTTCCTTTCGCACAACAAAAACAGCTACGGTCTACAAACTAAAGAAGGTGCGGATCCAAGAGAATTTGATGAACACTTATAACATAAATAGTGAAGAATCAATATCATCTCCAAATGCAGAAGGAATAAGAATAAAGATGAAGCGAGGTTTGCTGTGAATTATGATATATGAGATAAATTAGCTGTATTTTAAGGTGAAAGCTGCTTTTTTTTTAATAATTATTTTTTTCTGCTTTATTCTCTTTGTAATATTCCTTCCATGGGGAACAAGGAAAGAAGAGAGCATCACCAGCAACGGAAGCGACTGTGACATGCCCGGAGAATTTTCGGTTGCACCTTCGCCAATTTAGAATGCTAACCAACGTCACTTCATTGTTACCGTACCTTTTACTTCGACTACCGGTCTCGCTTTTAACAAGAAACAGAGAGAGAGAGAGAGAGAGTAAGTCAAGTAAAATAAAAGCAGCACTCAGGTCCGGAGAAAATGGAATTTTTATAAAATATTTTAAAAAATATATATATATATTTTTTAAAAATAAATTAATTTTTTATTATTTGATGTATAAAAAAAAATATTTTCCACTATTTGATGTACAAATAAAAATTAATTTTTTCTAATAAATTTTTAAATATATACAATTTTATGAAAATAATTTTGCCATAGACATATAAAAAAACATATTTTTATATTTACTTACATTAAATATGAAGGTAAATATTTATATTTTCATCAATAAAAAATAGCACTTCCTAAAAAATAAGTTTAAAAATATTTTTTTAAAAATTACAACTTTTTATAAATTTCAAATAAATAAAATTTTTCTATTTCATCAAAATAATATCAAAATTAAAATATAATATTTTAACTAGTAAAATTTTGACTTTTCAATACAATATTAAAAAAGTTATTGGTGGATTTATATTATAGAAGGCATAACGGTTTTAAATCTAATTACATACGTTCGTTCTCTTTTTTTCCAAAACAACTGGCTTTGAATGGGCCTAATCCCTCACCTGGCTTTTGGACTCAGCCTCAACAGTGTTTGAGGCAAGGCACAAAAAAGCGGAGAGGGATGATTTCGGGTCAGGGGAGACGCACGTTGGAAAATGAATTTCATTTTCAAAATCGGGAAGTTGCTTTCTGAAAAGTTAAAAGAACTTTTTTGGTTACTGAATTTTAGTTTCTTGTTGATCAGTTTTTTTGGATGTCCAAACATAAGAAAATGAGAAAACAAATTCCTAAAAACTGTTTTTTCTCCAAACAAACAGATCCTAACAGTTTAACGATTTGTAATATTTTACGACAAAATATATTTATTTTCCCTAAACTAAGATCTAAATACACACCCTTTCCTCTATTTTTCATTTTTTGGTTCAAACATCCTTTAAATTATGTACTTTATTTGTCCCCTCCCTTACTGTTAACTTAACATTAATATTCTAACGATTGAAAAAAAAAAAAGTTGGTCAATGAAAGCCCACCCCAAATTATTCGGACATATGTAGCCTTGTGCGAAAGAGGTAAGCATTTATTAGTTCCCAAGATTCATATTTAGGGTCAGCTTCTGGCTTTTTATAATCATCCTTTTATAATTTGGATTTTTTAAAAAAATTTAAGCAATAATTCATTAATTACAATTTTTTTTGTGACTCCGAATGTGGTAGTTATTGGAGGAAGAAAATCAATTAGCTATACCTATCATCTTGAACTATTTTTAAATGGGGATTTTGATATTTGTTAATAAATACAGAAATATTTGTCGTAGAATATTATAATGGTTTAGTATTCTAATTTTAATTTATGAATCTCTTAAAAGATGTTAAGAAGTTGTTGGAAAACAACAAGTATATTTATATTGAAGATGTGGTCAATTAACTTGATATAGGTAAACAAATAGAGAGTACGACAATTCTACTTGTAGAGTAGAAGTATATCTCATTATAAGTAGCACACCATGATTCTTCTGGGATAAAAAAATTCCTCTTGCTCGATATGGATTATCTATGGTGAAAACACATCATGCAATTCATGCATGATTATATTTTGGGATCGATTAAATAATGAAATAAAATTTCAATTGCGCTTTGTGTAAAATATATCAAGTATGATAGTTATAAATTATTTTTAGTTTTATATTACAAATTATTTAAAAATTAATGAAAGAAAAATTAAAATTCCATTTTCAAACAATAAGCACATCCCATATCCACCTTTACGAAGTGGATTTCTCTTCTCAAAGAATTAGCACATTCCATGAGATCAAAACAACTTCTAAAATGCTAAAATTTCAATAAAAAAATAAGAAAAAAAAATAAATCCAGTAAAAAAATATGAAAAGAAAAAAAAGCTTTGCCAAAAAAGAAAGGAAACAAAATCATGTTTCAGAAATTCAATCTAAACTAAGAAAACAAAGGAAGAAAGAAAATTAGATGGTATAAATTTCTCCCCTGCATTTTTTTCTGATCATTTTTCTTATATGCTTTGTGGAATAGAGAAAAAAATTGTAAAATTCTCCGATTAGTCTCTATCCTCCAGTATAATCCATAGCCTTGCCCAGTCAGGAGCCTTCTCTAGATTTCAGTCTCTTCATTTGCTGATTGCAACTAAGATTGGAGAACTCCCTCCTTAGAACCTTCTTTCACTGGAACAGAATCTACAGACACCCGGATATATTTGAAATTTCCCTTTTGCCCGAAACCAAAACAAACACAGTTCTGAACAAAATTTTCAATTTCAACCGAAGACTCACACTCCACTGCATCTATTGCTTTTCATAAAGGATACAAGGTTGTTCCAACCAAAAGTTCGATTTGAGGATATCAGTGTTCTACAGTCACCTTCCTACGACACCTTCCTGAGTAATATCAACTGAAGACTTGACACTACACTACAGTCACCTTCTTAATAAACTTAAATCAAATCATCATAAGAAATCTATCATTTTTCTTTTTCTTTTTCTCTGTAGATAGAACCATTGTGAAGACCAAAACATCAGAAAACACTTATCAAAGGAGGCTAATTCTAATAGGAACCGGAAAACTAAAGTAATGGTTAATTCCGATCAAAAGGAAACGATGCCGGCGTCAGTGGCTTATTCTAATAAGAACTGAAAGTAGCTGAGTTTGGAGGGATCAAAACTATTGGTCTCATATTTTTCAGTAGGAAGAAATTGAAAGAATGGAAAAAAATGAGATATAAAAATCAAAAGATTAGAGCCCGTATGTTTTCTATTTTTAAAAATAATTTTTTATTTTTAAAAACAAAAGAATGTGTTTGACAATTTATTTTTGAAAATTATTTTATAAATGTATAATTTAACAAAATAATTTTGTTATTTTATAAACTCATTTTCTTATTCTAAATGTCAATTTTATAATTGAATGAAATATTTCTTTATTCACAATATCAATTATTCTTTATTATTTATTTTTTTAATTTAAAAATAATGTTTGAGAATAAAAAAATAATTTTTAAAAATAAAAACATATCCAAATACTTCCTTAAACTCCAAATGTGTTTTTAAGATATTTTTAAAAAAATTATTTTCTTATATATAAATAAAGATGTATCATTTGTTTTTATAATTTGTAATTAAAAAATATAATATTGTTAGAAAAAGATAACTTCATTTATAAAAAATTAATTTCTATTAAATTTATTATATTTACTTTATGTTTTTAAAAATAATTTTTAATTTTTTTAAAAAATAAAGGAATATTTATTTAAGTGTTTTTCCCCTTTAGTTTTAAAAATTATTTTCAAAATACATGTTTTAAAAATAAGAAAATAAAAATAACTTTAAAATTTTTTTATTTTTTTATTTTCAAAACATACTTCATTAATAATATTTTTGTAATTTAAAATTATTTTCAAAATAACTTACCAAATATTTTTTTATTTTGATTGTTTTTAAAAATTATTTTTGAAATTTATTTTATAAAACTGTTTTCAAGGAAAAAAAACTGAAAACAATCACAATTCCAAAAAAAAAATTGAAAACAATCACTGTGCAGAAGTTGTTATTTTTGAAGCAATCACAATTCCAAACGTAAGGACTTGTAAATTAATCTACTAATATCTCATTAAATATTATGTAATATAACATCCACTATTTTTAAAATTAGAAGATAGTAATTTACTTATTTTTAATTGTAATATACCATCAATACATAATTTTGTATAATTTAAATATTGACTAATTGCAATGTTCCTTTTTAACAATTTTTATCAAGTTAGTACTGATTTAAATATTAAGAAAATTAAAATAATAGCATCAGACAAACTATATAGTATTTATCCCAAATAGAACATGACCACCTTGTTTACTGTTATATTAATTAATAAAAAAGTCCTAAACATTCAGTAAAATAACGATCAATCCATCCATTTATTAGAATTCCTTGTCTTTATTAAACTTAAGCAATAATAAAAATAAACATGGACAAGATTGAGCATGCAATCTCCATTTCCGAAATTCAAATTCCCAATCGCACATGTCTACCAATATGTGTATTAAATTAGGAAGGAATACTGAAAATGTAAAAAATGTGAAATTCAATTAAATTTATTATGAAAAAAAAATTGAAAAAAAAAATGGGCCGATATGGTCCGGGTCAGGTTTCGGGTCAAATCAGATTGAACTGTTCGACCCGACCTGGGATGCCACCCGCCTACTGCCCAGATGAAGCTCCCCTTCGTCCCCCGCCTCACACCAGCAGATCGACGTCGCCAAGCTTGGTTCCGGCTTCCAAACAACATCTGGCTGCCAAATGCTACAAAATCAAACGCCCAGGCCAAATGGTTGCAGAAATCGAACACCCCTGCACAAATCTAGCAACGACACAACCATATAACTAGAAGCACAAAACTCTGTGATACCTGCTCGGACGTTCTTCCGCTCTAACTGGCAGCTTTTAGCTGCTTCCGAACGCGGCTGGTCTTCTCCGGTGGTGACCAAGCACGATGAAGCTGCAGCAGAGAGAAGGGTGTGTTTCGGTGGGTTAATGGGCAGAATGTGGAAAATGGCCTGCGTTTTTGCTTTTCACCCGAATTTCACTTCATCTATGGGAGGGGGTGAATTTCGCCTGGGCCCACTAGCTTTTCAAAACTTCATTTCGGCCCCCCTCAATTTCACCCCAGCCAAACAGGTGAAATTTCCCATTCCACCCCCGATTTTACTTCACCAATTTCACCCCTCTCTTGTTTCACCTATTCCAAATGCAGTGTTATCAAAGGAGGCTAATTCTAATAGGAACCGGAAAATTAAAGTAATGGTTAATTCCGATCAAAAGGAAACGATGCCGGCGTCAGTGGCTAATTCTAATAAGAACTGAAAGTAACTGAGTTTGGAGGGATCAAAACTATTGGTCTCAGATTTTTCAGTAGGAAGAAATTGAAAGAATGGAAAAAAATGAGATATAAAATTCAAAAGATTAGAGGTCGTATGTTTTCTATTTTTAAAAATAATTTTTTATTTTTAAAAATAAAAGAATGTGTTTGACAATTTATTTTTAAAAATTATTTTATAAATGTATAATTTAAAAAAATAATTTTGTTGTTTTATAAACTCATTTTCTTATTCTAAATGTCAATTTTATAATTGAATGAAATATTTCTTTATTCACAATATCAATTATTCTTTATTATTTATTTTTTTAATTTAAAAATAATTTTTGAGAATAAAAAAATAATTTTTAAAAATATAAAAATAAAAACATGTCCAAATACTTTCTTAAACTCCAAATGTGTTTTTAAGATATTTTTAAAAAAATTATTTTCTTATATATAAATAAAGATGTATCATTTGTTTTTATAATTTGTAATTAAAAAATATAATATTGGTAGAAAAAGATAACTTCATTTACAAAAAATTAATTTCTATTCAATTTATTATATTTACTTTATGTTTTTAAAAATAATTTTTAATTTTTTTAAAAAAATAAAGGAATATTTATTTAAGTGTTTTTCCCCTTTAGTTTTAAAAATTATTTCCAAAATACATGTTTTAAAAATAAGAAAATAAAAACAACTTTAAAATTTTTTTATTTTTTTATTTTCAAAACATAATTCATTAATAATATTTTTGTAATTTAAAATTATTTTCAAAATAACTTACCAAATATTTTGTTTATTTTGATTGTATTTAAAAATTATTTTTTAAATTTATTTTATAAAAATGTTTTCAAGGAAAAAAAAACTGAAAACAAAAACAAACAAACTTTTTATTAGGTCCAGAGAGATCCTGCAAAAATAAGAAATGAGGAAAGGGCGTGTCTATAGACCTTATTTGGGGAAGGTGCGTGTATTTTATTCTTGTAAAAATGATACTATTAATACTACATTATAATTAAATTTATTTTTAATTCTTAATCAAAGTTGTCGTAAATGGGGGATTTCGTAAAAAGTGAACTTTTAATAGTGTTATCAAGGGGAAAAGAATCATAGGTTGCCGGTTCCATCTTAATGTACATAAGCATGTGGCCCTTTAACAGGGCGAAGATGCAAGCTATGGCGTTCTTCTTTTGAGTATATGGACAGCTACACCTTTTGAGATTGTGTATTCCTCAACAATGTCCCTATTTTCGCCTTGGGCTCAAATCATATCCTACGTATATATATATATATATATACAAGTTTTGCTATTTTTATTGTGTTACATATATACATTTAACAATCACTCATATCATTGTAAAAAATAATTTTTTATTAATTTTCATTTTTCAGGATAAATGCTCATAATTTTTTTTAATAATGGTAAAAATAGTAATAATGCATGTAGATAAGATTTTAAATTCAAATTCAAGTTATAGAAGGAATAAATTTTTTAAGATAATAGTATGTGTCATCATAGGATTATGAATATAAAAAATTTTCATAATCTTTGAGTTGCAGTGGAAGAAATTATAACTAAATACTCATGATCTAAAAATTGAGAATGTCACATTTTAATAGGAATCTCATTCCTTGTGACTTCCTATCTATTTGGGGGGGGGGGGGGGGAGGGAATCATGGAATAAGTTGATTTTGGAATTTGCTGATTTTTTTGGTGAATTTAATCTACCATGGTAGTACGCTTTGTAACGGCACTATCCCATCTCTTATGAAATACTAAGGATGAAGTTAGGACTATTGTTTGATTTATTTTGACAGGACCAAAATTAAAATCACGGTTAAAAAATGAAGCTTTTTGGGAGATCTAAAAAGAAAATGGCTTATAAAATTGAGGTGTGAAAGTACTTTTGCATATAATATAGCTTTAGCTGCTGTCTTAATTTTATACTATCATTCATATCTTCTCAAAAATATCTTCTCAAAAAAAAAAAAAAAAGAAGAGAAAAATTTTAGATTCATTAACAAGTAATATAAAAAAATATAAAATTAAAATGTCTGTTTGAGTTTTAGGAAATTCTAGGTCAAGGATGCCGTGATTTCAATAATTTAAATAAATTATACTCATTTTTTATAAAGTTTAATTTAATAAAATTTACCTTATATACACATCCTACAGGCATTATCTAAAGTTCATTGCTTCCTTTTTGTTATATTTTATACATGGATTCAATTTTTTTAAAGTATAAAATATATTTTAAAGAGTAAGGTAAAATATTATATTTTTTAATAAAAATAAAATATTTAAAATTAAATAAATAATAATTAATTAAAAATAATTTTCAAATTTATAATGATCAATTTTCTTAATAAATATACTTTTGACAGCACAATTCCTTATATATGTTATCCTGGGCTTTTAACTTTTAAGCTCATAACAATTATGGGATGGATCAATGTTGAAGCCCATCTCCAATCCTAGGCTTAGATCCATTCTGCAGAATCTTATTTGACTCAACATCACCAATAAATAAAGACTCCCGTGACAGCTTTTATAAAAAAGCAAACTATTAGATAACGTGTTGACATTACTAATAAAAATTTGTGCTAATCGGCAAGTTCACCATTTTCCCCTAAAATAAATTATATTTACTATCGAGAACATGAATGGAAAGAATCAACTGATAAATAATCAAGCAATCAGCACACAATCAATAATTTATTTGCTTTCCCCTAAAAATACATCCAATTGTGGGAACCTAAAAACATTGACCATTGAGAGATGATAAGTAATTAGTTTTTTGTCTTAATTGTCTTACTTTCAGTTGATGGAAATAAAGTTTAAAATAATAAGAGAAAAGTTTGGCAAATTCTTCTATATATATTAAATTTTACTTGGTATATATAAAATTTAATAATTTATATTAAATTATATATATTTTAAAAAAAATTAATTTAATAATTCACAACTCATTAATAAAATTAACTTCTATATGTATTAATTTTTATTCGATACATATTAAACTTCTTCATATTTCTCTTTCCTGTTATTGTCTTCCATTCTATTGATTGGACATAATTTAAGCTTGTTAGACTGGTTGGCTCCATTTATTTTGTGGAAAGAGATATTTTATAAGAATTTAATAGTAAAATAATAAAAATATTTTATTTATTTAATATTAAATATAAAATATGATAAAAATAGTATTTTTAATATAAAAATAAATTATTTTCCCGTACTTTACTATAAAGTATCTTAATTTTTTAATTAATATATATAAATAATATATCTCACATTTATTTTATAAAAAAAAATAAAATTTAAAAAAAAAAAACTACCAACTAAATAAATGAAGCCTTAATCTACTTAGTACCATAAGAAATATGTTCGATATTCTCACGTATAGAAGGAAAATGTATTCGTAATAAAATTGTCCAGAGGAATTTTAATATTTTCAAATTTTGTGTTAAATTCATGGTAGAAAATTGAAATTGAAATTGAAATTTCATCGTAAACGTGAAGTATATATATATTTTTCTCTAGAAATGGACACTCCCAAAAAAAAAACCGATCGGAACCGAGTCAATGGACTTCACGAAGCACGTGACAGTGACGCATGTCTGGTGCGGGGATGATGATGATGACCGACGAGTATATAAAAATCACATAGCGGTTTCCAGAACGAACTTCATAATTCTCTATCCATTACATTTTGAAGCATCGGAATCTGGTATCATCCCCAATCACTTCCCATAGCTGAAGCTGAAGCCGATTCGCAAAAGGGGGAAGCAAATCCAGCAAAGCCAAGAGATTCTGATTTCTCTCTTCGCTTCCCTTTTTGAGTTTGGAAATGTCAGCTTATTCGTGGAAGAGCTTCGAGGAGGACGAGGACAGACCTCAGAAGCCTCGACGATATGGCGTCACAGAGATGAGAGGTCCTCATTATACTCTCTTAAGCCACAATGTTCTTCAGGTGTCGTTTTCAATTTCTTGATAATCTTCTTTCTCGTCATTCGAACACATACAAATTTTTAGAAGGCTGAAATTGTGATTATGCTTGATGTTTAGCTTGATTCAAAGTGATTATAGAGGATGTGATGCTTATGAGGTTTGTTACTAAGATGTCGTAACTGAACTTGACAATTGAACTAAATTCTGATGAATTGTGCCCTTTTGATATATTCTGATATTGTCTTCATAACAGAGTGCTTAACTTGAATCTAGTTTAGTGGATCTTTTTGCTGCAAACTTTAGTAGAAATCCTACAATTGCAGATCTTCTTTCAGATGGAACTTTTACAAGTTCAGGAACAATCATAAAATCTTTATAGATGATCACTGGGACAACCTGAAAAACTGTCCGGCATAAATTATTAGAGGATAGGCTTCAATTCATGAAGGAGCATTAGAGATGAACTGATTCGGTACTTCAAATTATATCTGTCTTAATTGTACCGTTCACTTTATCTTATGATAATTGGTGAGCTCCGAGTAGAAATGTTTCAAACTTTTAACATTTTTTTAATTTCTACTTAAAATGGGTCCAATCTACAAGGTTTTTATGCTTCAATTTAGCATTTATCTGATTTGGATGGGATCTAGTAAGTTTTTGAACCTGGTTTATTGTCACGTTCCATCATCCTGTTTCTGGAGTGCAGTTTAATGAAATTTGTAATGTTTTTGCAGGATATTTTTGAGTCCATGGGAGAATTTGTTGATGGCTTGAAGTTTTCTGGAGGTTCTAATAGTCTGATGCCAAAGACTTTTATAAAGGAAGTAATTGACATGGCCCATCAACATGATGTATATGTAAGTACAGGTGATTGGGCGGAACATATGATACGTAAAGATCCATCAGCTTTCAAAGAATATATTGAGGTTTGTGACTGTGTTTATTGAGCAATCTTTCTGTAAGTCTGTCTTTTGCCACTATAGTGGGGAATTACACGGTGTCATGTTTGTTTTATACTAGGAATGCAAGCAGTTGGGGTTTGACACAATTGAGCTAAATGTGGGCTCACTTGGAGTTCCCGAAGAAACACTGTTGAGATTTGTACGCTTGATTAAAAGTGGTGGTCTGAAAGCTAAACCTCATTTTGAAGTGAAGTTTAACAAGTCTGATATTCCCAGAGGCGGTGATAGGGCGTATGGGGCTTATGTTCCCCCAGCACCTCGATCATCTGGTAGGGATGCAATTTTGTGTGTGTGTCTGCTTGTGCTTATCTCTGCATGTCACTTTTAATATGACAAGATAGGCAATTGGACTAGGTGAAATTTATGAACTTGTTATGAAACATGTATTCTCATTGTTCTCATGACTTTGGTTTTAAATAACTGTTCTCATTTAATCTTCATTAGCCCCTTACTCAGGTAAAAAATTGAGGCAAGTTATTTCATTAGACAAATGAATGCAGCAAATGATCTCATCAGAAAGTGTATTCATCTATATTCCTTCAGATAGTAGTGTATTAAGACATAAGACATTGACGTTGATCTATAACATGTTTGCCTTCTTTGTAGCCTACTTGTACTTGGTGAACATGTACTGAGCTGAAAAGAAAAATGCCTGATAGTTTTCAAATTATTTTAATTCCAGCATACGAATTAAATATACATAATGTTGGAATCATCTCTGTTGATAGCAACATTGAAGTTTGCCTTTTTTCCGCAGAATTTATTGAAGATGTGGATCTTCTGATCAGAAGGGCTGAGAGGTGTTTAGAAGCAGGGGCAGACATGATTATGATAGATGCTGATGATGTCTGCAATCAGGCTGATTTGATGCGCGCGGACATTATTGCAAAGGTCATTGGCCGCCTGGGTATTGAGAAGACCATGTTTGAGGCATCAAATCAGAGAACATCTGAGTGGTTTATTAAACGATATGGACCTAATGTAAGTGCTATATCCTTAACCTTCTAACTTCTCAAAAATTTTTGCATCACGTTAAAGGAAGTATTTCATGCTCTATTCTTGTGTTTAGGTAAACCTCTTCATTGATCACTCGGATGTGATGGATGTGGAATGCCTCCGTGGACGCAACTTGGGTAAAAATCATGCATCTGTTCTTGGTTCTTCATATTTCCTGTTCTGAAGTGGTATCAACTTGTAAAAATCTTGTTGCCAGAGTGGGGTTTGTTGACTATGTAAATCAAGTTATATTCTCGTGTATGTTACTTCAAACAATGGGTGGAACTTTGTAATAAGTCTATCATCATCTATCAATGGTTCATGATTGAATTGGATTGCCTCAACGCGTAAGACTGTCACTTTTGAATCAATTTTTTAAGTCATACCTCAAAATGATTGTGGGCGTATTTCAGAGTATGGTGTTCTCTTTTTCCCGAGAAAAACAGAGAGGGGTGCAATGTTATATGTCCTGAATTTATGAGTCAATAAGCATGTGGACTCCTATATAACTCGAAAGAAATTCACTTCTCCAGATGGGGAGATTCTTGAAAATTCGTAGCATCGATTTGGGGTGGAGCAAATTCGTGAAGGACATTTTGGGTGGTTTATCGATGTATATAGCTAAATATCAACGAGAATTTACCTTAAAAAATTAAGAGTGAAGCTAATAAGTGAGATTATAATTGAAGAATAATTCTTTTGTAATAAATTAATATAAATTTAAAATTTTTTGCTACTTTTGTGTATGTCTCTAGCTTCTATCCCCCACCCCCCCCCCCAAATCACAAATTTTTGAGCCCACGGCCTGCCCTTGTGGAAGGTCATAGTTAATGTGAAATTGTCACTATTGATTTGATATCCAAGATCTACTTATAGACATTAAAAAATCGAAGTATGAAATTAATTATTTTTAAGTCAGAATTTTGTGCATAAGATTAAAACTTAGAGGAGTAAAATTTCATTTTATCCAAATTTCTTCAGGGGAAAACAAAACATTATCGTTAGGCTTCTTTTATTTCCACTTAAATATAATGTCAAGGCAATTCTGTCCTTAAAAATAATATTTGAAGTTCAATCTTGTATAATTACTATTTATTCTTTCAGTAGGTTGCAAGAAATAGTATATTAAACTTCTTAAATTTAATGCGAATCATATGCTTTTCACATTTTTCCCGGCAATGAAGGGTCAATGGACAATCATCGAGATACCATTTGGCTGTTTGCATGATAGGTGCTCTTTAATTCCCTGTGAAAATTCTCTTAAATTGATTTCAATGTAATTAGTATCAGTAGTTAATCTATAAACCCAATTTAGAACAATTAGATACAGTTCAAACTAGAGACAACTTAGAATGCTGCTCACACCAATTGGCGGAATCCTGAAAAGAATTACAAAATTTTCATCACCAGAAAACAATTTAAACTATTTTTAATCACCAAATGATGACATTCCTTCTTGGTCCTCTATCCAATCGTTTTGTCTAAAAATATTTAAATAATTGGAAAGTTAGAAGAAAAAAAACTGTCTTATTTTTTTTTTAATGATAGGAATGGTAATGTATCTAATATATACATAAGACTTGAGTTGAAATAGTAGATATAACAGAAAATAAAATTCTTAAAATAATATTAGATATTATGCGGTGAAAAGCTATCTTTTTTATTTGATTAATTATTTTGATACATGATGTTCCCATCCCTACTTTTCCATCTTTAATTTATTCAATCTCAAACAAATAATATTTTCTTGCAATATTTGAATTTTGCCAATTTCTAGTCCTTGTTATCTCAGATGATGGTTTTCCAAAGATTACAGACCGATATATCTGATTCTATATAGTATCAAAAATCTCCTGGATTCAGTTTTCATGACAATACTGAATTGGGATTTTCAATGCATCATTATGCATTAATTTTGGGAATTTTATGGCAACTCAGAAAGGTTGGGCAGTTTGTGTCTTGCTATATACATGAAAAATTTTGTGTGCGCAATTGATCCTGCAAAGGAAACAACTTCCAAACAAGGGAATGATGGAAATTTGGAGAACTAACTTTCCATAATTGTTAAGTATCCTCTACAATAGCAATGAACAGAGAAGATCTTGTGCCTATTTCTGCTATCAAAAGCCTTCTGAAGTATGAACCTTCAATAGCAAATGATATACAAAGATACAAAATGCCTGATTTATGGCTTTCTCTGAAGAGGTCACTTTGCAAACTGCAGAAGTCAGAAGTACATGATCCAAGGGGAAGAAGGCACCAAAGAGACACTCAGAGAAATGTTTCCATTCGAGGAAGCAAGAGCAGCCCCAGAAGTCGCAGTCCTAAATCCAAAGGGAATGGTGGTATCCTTTAACCCTGTAACCCATGAGATTGTCCTTGATAATTCACATGGCAAAACTGAGATGTGCCTTTTGTTGTTCTTGTCCTTCAGGTGATAGAAGCAGTAAAGCTGTGGATCAGCCTCACAAATCAAGAAGGCCAGTAACACCTACAAGGAAATCCAATCATTTTGATTGTAGTGAATGTGGTGGCTCTTCAAATCAAAAGGTAAATTTGCAGGCTGATTCTGATGTTCCTTCTGCTTTGATCTGCAATGAATGTGGTGAGAAGTTGAGAAGGCTTGATGCTGTTGAAGCACACAATATCTCTGAGCATTCAGGTAATGATCGGTAATTTGTCTGTGCAAGTACGTTTGAGTCCTTCTTCTTTTCTGACCATGCTGTTCTTCTGATTTAT
Organism: Sindora glabra; assembly: GCA_020226215.1. Taxonomy (NCBI): domain Eukaryota; kingdom Viridiplantae; phylum Streptophyta; class Magnoliopsida; order Fabales; family Fabaceae; genus Sindora; species Sindora glabra. The sequence continues at coordinate 23,627,955 of CM035226.1, forward strand.
TTATTTTGTTTTCTTTTGTTTTATGAAGTTATTAGTTGGAGAAATTCTTACCTACATGCTAAATAACACATGAAATCAATTAGAAATTGATATGTATGACTACACTTAAATGCTCTTGGTTAATTGATTTTCGTGTAATTGTGTTAGTTTGCAATTGATTTCATATAATAAATGATGTGTGCATAAGAATTTCTCGTACTAATTACCGTCTCTTGCTTGTATCCTGTCTAGGATGATTATGTCGACTGTTAAGCGTGCTCCTGAAGATAGAATTGTGTGAAATCTGAGAAAGTTTAATAAACTTTAGGATAAAAGAAATAAAAAGGCAGAGGTGCTAAGAGAATTCTTTATCTGTTTGTAAAATGTTTTGCAGCATCAGTTTCAGTAAACTTTCCTTTCTGAGATATTTTATTTTTCTTTTCTCACAATCCTTGTTATCTGTACTGCATTTCCCCCTCTTTATGAGCTCCTTGTTACTCCAGTTTTGAATAATAAAAATTTTAGTTTTAATTTTTCTACCTTGATATTTTTTGTTAAGCTTTTAGAAAATTGTGCTCTATTTCCTTTCATCCCCGCTAATTTCTTTGGCCCCAAACCATAACTTTGTCTGCATGAGATAAAAGAATGATGACACATGCAAGCCAATAGAACATCACACCAATTTTTTATCGGTGTTGTATTTGAATTCAAAGCAGCTTGGTCATATGTTTCTTATAATCTAAAACTAGATGCTGTCATCTTTTCTTTTATATAGTAGACTTTCTTTGAGAAAAAAACACCATTAATAATCTACTTTATCAATTAACAACACAAATTTCATCTATTTTACAGTCACAGGACTATCTGGTCAAGATTCATCCTGGCAGATTATAGAAGCAATATGCAAAACAAGCCAGACTAATTCTGAAAATAATTCCAGGCAGATTGAGAGTGTTTTGAAAGTTCAGAACATGCCAAAAACTCTTTCTTGCTTTGAGGACTACAGAGAGATGGTAAAGATAAATGCCAGAAATCTTCTGACAAAGCATCCGCGTTGCCTAGCTGATGGATACGAGCTATTGAGATTCCACGGCACAACTGTTGCATGCTCTCTTGGTATAAACGGCTCTTCTAGTTTATGTACTTTAGAACATTGTGGAATATGTCAGATTCTGAGGAATGGATTTTCACTTACTAAGAAATTTCATGGTAAATTAGGGGTTTTTGTCACATCCACATGTGAAAAAGCCTTTGAATCTGTTGAGATTGCTAAGGAGAAGCCATCTTTAAGAAAATCTGTCATAGTGTGCAGAGTAATTGCTGGGAGAGTCCATAATCCTTTGGAAGAAATTCAAGAAATTGATAATAATGGATTTGATTCATTGGCAGAAAAAGTAAGCGGTAATTCGGATGTTGAGGAACTTTTTGTATTAAGTCCTAGAGCTCTTCTTCCTTGCTTTGTGGTAATATACAAACCGTGAACGTTGAAAAGATTCTGCCAGTAATAGGGGAGAATTTTGAATAATGGTTTCCAATAAAGAGTTTTATATCAGAATTGTCAATTTTTTATTTTTCAAAACTTTGAGGCTTCCATCACATTTGCTTCGGATGAATAGGAATACAAACTTATAATGCCTTTTTGAAATCACAGAATGAATGTTAAGATCAAATTTTTGCATTGTTCTCCTAAATCAGATTATTATTTTAGAAGTTGCTAGAATGATACAATGATTATAGATTCACTGTGGTTAAGGAGGCCAATCCTGTTTCTGAAATGTGATTGATTTGATGCCTAGAACTTTTTTGATTGTTGCTGGCATCTGAATTTATGATTCAAAGTTCATAAACAGATGGAATGCTGGCAGGGATTTCTCAAGAACACCTTTTTTTTTTTTTTTTTGGGGGGGGGGGGGGAAGTTGCTTTGTCATTGTCCATAGAGTTTGTCACTTTCTTCTTGCTTGCTTTTCTTCGGCCGAGGTTCCAAACAGAATTGCTTGATACTTGGAAGTGATTGGTTTCCTAGTAGTGATATTTGTCTAAAAAAATATCACATTTGACTCCAAGATTGCCACTCAGAAAACAAGAACAAAAAGATTTGCATGCCATTTTTTATAGATGATGGAAGATTCTAGGTTTGTCAGTATTTCTGCAGTGACACCTGATATTGTCTGTGGGGCTTTTTCTCCTTTATGTGCTAGTTCAACCCAATATCTCATGTTGAATGGCTTGTCACTTCTGTTGTTACAAAAAAAGTTTGTCAGGTTTTGGCATTAGTTTCCTCTCTCAACTAATAAGTATTCTTATTTACTCTGTCCTTAATGACTTCAGGGGAGTTTCGATCTTCCTACAGTTTCTTATCAGATTTGAACTGAGAACAATACAAAGAAGAGAAACTTACCGTCCAAATCAACATCTACAGGTGAAGGTTTGTATGTTATGAAATAGAAGCAGAGCTCAGATAACTGACCATCAAGGGCAGGCATCATTGCCTGAGTGCCCCTGCAATTAAATTTAGAGGCCATACTGTGATTCGGTTTTCGCCAAAATTAGGATATAATTAGTCTTGTTATGGATGTTATTAGAACAAGATGCAAGCAGAGGAGTCACTCATAATTAGAATTATAAAAGAGTAGTGGAAAAGGGCTGTTCCAGTTATGAGTTATGACTGTGTTTTAATCAGGCAAATCACCTTTAAGATGAATATTTTATACTATAATCATTTTTCTGTGTTACTCTATGATATAATACTAAATGGACTTTGTTGAAGGCTTTTGTATTTTCCTTCCTACACGATCTTTTATTTTGTAAACTTAGATGATGTTAGAGATTGTCGTTGGCTGACGTTAAGAAGTATATTTTGGTGCACATTTAGATCCACAATCTGTGGAAGAGATCAAGATGTCGACAGGAGAGAATTTGCTTTGTAATTTTTGGGAGATTACTAGAGATTTCATAATTAATTCGTATTCTTCATTCTTTTTATGACATTATTGAGAGTGAATAATATAAATCTATTTTCTGATGTATTTAGAGTTTGGATTTGAGTTATTGAAATTTGTTTCTTTTTTTACTTCTGAACTTTGTCAACCCAACTAGTCACAATCACATATCCAAAATTTCTCCAACAGTTAACTAATGACTTTCTCGGTCCCTATCAGCCCCTGGCTTCATCACAAATCAATTTATAATATCTGTGAAGGTGCTGGTAGATGACTGCGAACCCTGGTTTCTTGCAATAAACTCAGCGGCTTTTGGAAAGGCTTTAGAATTAGAACTATATACCATAAGAATAAAGCATCAGGCTGCCCTTTTTTTAAGAATAAAAATTCTCAAAAATCTCAACATATCTACGTGCCTCTATTTTGCCAACCTATATTGCATGGATGTAATACATGATTCCAGTACAATACGATTCGGGTGCGGAGACGCAATAACTTTTTAAAAAACTAGGATACAACACATGTACAATACATTGGGAAAAAAAACATAAATTTCATATAAAAACATTATATTTGGACAATTCGAAGATATATTATCATTAAATATCACTAAAACAGTTACATTGTTATGTTTTCTTCCAAATAAATTTCAATGTCATCTACTAATGTATCAAAAAATATATTCCTGCTATTACCTATCAATACATACAACTATAATTTTAAAAATCGGTTTGGACCGGCCAGTTGAATCAGTGAACCAATTAGGGAATCAACTTGGTTAGGGGTGTTAGACAAGAAATACATATGAATCGATGTGAACCAATTAGAACCAGTGAATCAAATCAGTGAATCAATTGTTATAAATTTTACAATAATTGAGATGTAATAGTTTCACAATTTTAGATTAATTGAAATTATATTATTTCTTCTAATATTTTTAGTATAAACTATTGATGTGTCACTTGTATTTTATTACTTATTTATTTATATTATTAACTTAAATTGTATTATTTTTTAAGTGTTATCATAATTTGTTATTATAAATATATAATACTATTGTATACATACATATGTATATGTGTGTATACATATAATTAATATTTTTAATATATAAAAATATATGTAATTATGTACACTTATATATTTTATATTTTTTATTTAAAATCGATTTAACCATTGAACTAGTGACTTATCCAATTCAATAATCGGTCTAATTTTAAAAATTATGTTTGCAACTTTATATAGCACACCTATAAATTTTACTAATAAAAATGCAAATATTTTCGACTGCTACCTTTTTTACTATGTATTGGTGATAAAAAAGGCAGAATCAAAAAAATTCAACAACCACATTGTCAAGTCCACTATCAACAAAAAGAACCATAAATATACCCCAAATGCTATGACATATTATTACTTCTTATTGCCTATTAACAACATTATCAATTTCATCTTCTCCTTGACCATTATCTATAAACAACATTACTTCCATGTTTGATTTATCAAGAGACAAATTTGCTACTTGAAGAAATTCAAGTAGTCATCAATTGAATGTCATGAATCTCGATCAATATCCTATTTTTTTGCTTCTTCATGTGAATAAACTTCACTTTTTCTAGGTAAGAGTTGAAGATTAGTATAGATATATACTAAATCTTCTGCTCTTTTTAGATTCATCTTGTTTCTTTTCATAGAATAGATGAAAAAATAAGTGCTCCAATTTCTCTTACAATGAGATGAAGAACAAGGTTGTATAGGAAGTTTTAAGGTTAGTTTCTAAAGTAAAAGTGCAAAAGATTCATGCACCACTCACCAAGACTTGGGATCTAATTGTCACCTATCTTTAATGGAAACAAAAGAGCCAAAATCATCAGCATAAGAAGATAATCTAGTGAACTTCAAAGAAGTTATTTTTCTATCTTCAAAGTTTGAAAAATATCTTCTCAAACACTTATTTCTCTTCCTAAAAACCTCTTGATCTTAGTGAGTAGCCATTCTATTTAGTGACTTCCTAAGCCACTCATCACTATAATGCCTATATAAATGGAAAAAAAATAAAAATATGTTATAAATTATATAAATAATACACTGCACTAATATAAGTTATAATTGGAAATTCATTTAGATATTCCTTAAGTTTAATGAGTAAGCCATTCAATGGAAGGTGCTGGAACTCTTTGTCCATATATCAATGAGAATCATATACAACATTTCATAAAAGAATGATGTCTCATTTTCTTCCTTTCCTTCATGCCTATAAATGATAGCTCACTTTTTCTATCATAGTGTCCCACATATCATACACTAAGTGTAAAGTAGGCTGGCCAGTATCACATATTCTAAGCACCTCATATATAGCTCAATAAATGTAAAGATGTAATCAATTTTATCTCACCATAAGTCATTTAATATGAAATCTTTCACAGCTTATGCTTTTCTGACATCATCCTCCCTATAAGAATTTGATGGATCACTAATGACCACATTTTGCAAGTATGCTTTAGAAGTTTAAATCTTTTAAGCATCACTATAATTGATGTGAAGCATGTTTCAACAATAGAAAGTAATTTTAAGGAGGAAAATTCATTGAAGATTGTCAATCTCCTTGAATGATTCATGGTAAAATTTCTACTAAAAAATACATCAGTAGCTACTTCACTAATCCAATGACATTTAACATGACCTTTCTCATTTCTTTCAATATTTTTGGTTGCATATATGTTTTTCAATGCAAAATTAAGAGTATGAACTATGCATAGAGTTCAAAAGATGTGTGGAAAATCAGCCTCAATCAACAATCTTACAGCTTTATAAACAAGGGCATTATCAGTTATTATTTTGATAACATTTTGATGCCCCTACCTCATTGATTACAACTCTAATTAGGCTAGCTATATAATGCTTATCTTTGTATTCCTTAAAACCACCTATAGCTTTTACGAAAATAGGACTCCCTCCATTTGCAACCATAAATTTAATTAAAGTTCTTTTTTAAGAATTTATTTAACCATCAGCAACAAGGCTAGCTCTTTTAGAATTTTAAACAGTTTTGATAGGTTGTAGCAGCCTCTCAATATTAGTCCTCTCTTGTTGTGGCAAAGTTGTTTTAAGAGCATTGTATTTAGAAAGGATGAAACCATTCAAATTATGACTTGCAGTAAAGCAATATGAAGAGACATAATATGGATTTTTAGCTAACTTAAAAGGTAAGTTAGCATTATAAAACAATCTTGTAACAACTATTGGGAATTCGAATTATCATACACAGTAAAAATTTAAAATTTGATCCAAATTCTACCTAAGATCCATGCAAAAGATATAAATTAATGGTTAAGATTTTACCTATTGGGCACTCGTATTTCTACTTATCAAAACTTGAGAGAATGTATGAATCAAACGCCAACTGGAAGATACTGCATCTCTACGATATCTACACAGAGTGAATAACAACCTCTCACCCTCCACGAATCTGCTAGGATGTGTTTTTCTCTTTAGGATTTATGATTGAATGTTTTCTGAGTGATTTAGGGTTTTATGGAAGCTTATGAGCGTATCTAAAGTGTTGCCCTCAAGTCCCCTTTTATAGAACTTAGGCAAGCTACAATCCAAGTCCTACTAGGATAATGCCTCCAAAAAATTCTAATCACACTTAACAACTCATATTATCCTTATCCTAGAAATAATGAGGAGAGATAGAACTTATCTATTAATTATCTAATATTAGATAATAACATTATCTCATAATATAAATATTTTAGTATCAGATAATTGCATATAGTTATCAAATATTAAAATAATATTATCTCATAATATATTTATCTAATATCTGATAACGTAATTATTTGATATTACTTTAATGTCAAATAATATCACATAATAATAATTATATTTATTACGTAAAAAATATATTATTATTTAATAATATATATATGCACGAAAATAAGTCCAATTAATTGGATATTAATCTAATTAAAGTCTAATTAATTATTGTCTTATTCCTACTCCTTTTGTGTGATCTTGTAGGTTCTTACTGCGTTGATAATGACTCATTATTGAGTTATAAACAGTGAGCGGTATCTAGTAATACATCACTGCCACTCAAGTAGTAATAATATTTAAATCGAACTGGAGGCATAAAGAGTGTCATCCTTATCAAAGTTTAATTTATATTTCTTGATACTGAGTATACTTCAAAATAAATTATCAATATCACATATTGATCCATTTGAGTATGGCCATGCATTTCTAGATCTTACTCAATCAAGGGGCCCAAGGATATATTTCTTTTATATGAGAGTAACAAAATTTCATCTACATCACTCACTTTCCTCTATATAATTCGTGACACACCCAATCAACGCCCTACTTGTCATCCCGATTAAAAGTGATATAGGATGACATCAAAGTGAGTAACCCCTCATATAGAGAACCATAGTGATTTTAGGTCAAAGGACTATATGCAATTGTGACCATATGAGAACTACTAATGACACAAGTCTTATCCATGCAGTATTCTCATATTGGGTCAGTCCAGTACATCTGTTCACTAACAATGTACTCATGTATTGACTTGATATTACATATCCATAATTTATAATCATCAGTCATTATACATGTCACTCTTGATGTACTATTACTATTCCTTTCGTAATAATACTTGACTAAAGGTATTTTAGGAATAGTAAAACTATTTTAAGGACAATTATTATATTAAGTTATAAATTGCGTAAAAATTGAAAACGAAATATAATAATTGCATTGCCTAAAATAAAACATAATACATTGTGTATTATTTCAATCATCTATATGATTGGTTCCTAAGACACACACCAACAATAACTTCTCTTAGGTGATTTATGTGTTCTATGTTGAATACACCTAATATAGGGTTAAATTTCTCTTTTACCTGCATAGGTTCTTGGGATTTATATTTAGTAGGCATTAACACATTTTTTTTCTCTTTACTTTGTTCTCAACTTGCTCAAAAATTGTTTTTAGTTTAGCTAAATATTCTGCATTAATTTTAGAACACATTGAACTCCTACACTAATTCTAAGCAAGTGAGCTTTCACTCTAAAGTATGACATAGTCACTTTTTTTTTAATAAAAATTACATGCCCATCACTTATTTCCTCACCCCTTAGTTTCTTATTACTTGCTAATATTATCACATAAGAGCAAAGAGGAGCATTATTATCAGATATTTTATAAGAAGCAAACTTACTCATTTTAAGGTTGGTAGAATTTCCATCATTATTAGTATTGCTCATTTTGTTTCTGCCTACAAATTCCAATCAACACTACGGTTGATTGAACGCCAAAAGTTGCACCAGCCTGATCTCCCCAATGTTGTCACAGCAATGTTGTTGATGATTGGACAAGGGAATCATGGAAGGAGCAAGATGTTCAACAATCACTTTTGCAATAGAAAGTTAGGAATTTCACATTGTAATTTTTTGTTCTGTTTGTATGTTATGGATGGCAGGTAGCAAAGTCAAAATGCTGCATTTGGAAGAAAAAAATGGGATTTCATTTAGTTAAATAGTGCGTATGAATAAAAGCAGTGGCATACGATGCTGAATATGCAAAATGTCGAGCTCAAGCTTGTTCAAGCTGTATTCAAGTAGCACCCAAAATTTGTCAATTAAAAAATTAAAAAAAATAAAGGATACCTTCTGGGTGTGTATCCAGGCGAATGGCATAGGCACCAGCGTCGTATATTGGTTCAAAGCCAAAAATGCAGCAACCCTGCATCAGAGATGCCAACTAAAACTCCAAAATAAGCTCTTTTTTTCTTCCCTTTGATTATTTCTAAAATAAAAAAATAAAAGGTGGTAGATGAGAATGTGAGTGGTAGCTTGAGAGCGGCGGGGGTTCATAAACGCAAGACATGTTTGGGAGGAAACAGAATCTTGAGGATTTTCAAGTTGAGTCGCCGGTAGTTAAGGAGACCATCAAGTTCTTACCTTATCTTCGCCCTTAAATCTTCAGATAAACAAACGGCTTTAAGTTTGTGCAAATTCTTCCATTTATAAAGAAACAAGACAAAGTGGCAACTAAAACTGTGTCCCTGGATTGTATTGTAAGTTTCATCTCTTTAAGGAGAAGACAGAACGCACACAGAGTTTCACTCAAGATGGCCAGCAATATCCAGCAGCCGCAACTGGGGATGAAGACAGCTTGTGTGATTGGTGGGACTGGCTTCGTGGCATCTCACCTCATTAAGCTTTTGCTCCAGAAGGACTATGATGTCAATACCACTGTCAGAGTCAGAGATCCAGGTTGGTCTTTCTCTTTCTCTATATGTTTGATTATGTTCCCATTTTCTTGTATGTATGAATTGTCCATCTGAATTGGGTTTTTGCTTAAAGGAATTATGGATTGTTCTTAATTTAAATTGGGGAAAACAATCCCAACAAGCAGAATTAGAACAAAGGGGTGTATGGAAGACCATAAAAACATGGGATTTGTTTGTTCTTGATGGCAATTTTGTAATTAAATGTACATTTTCTTATTTGTTCTATGATTTCGTCAAACATGTTGTATTCTTCATTTTCTTTAAACTGGAAAACAGTTTTTGAAAGTTAAAAAAAAAAAAAAATGAAAGAAAAACATACAAACAAACAAATAAAAACACATCCAAACAAACATTAAGTTCTTACTCTAATGTTTTTGTGCAGATAGTCCTAAAAAGATATCCCACCTGCAATCACCACAAAGTTTGGGTGAACTAAAAATATATGGAGCAGATTTAACAGATGGTGGAAAATTTGATGCCCCAATACCAGGCTGTGAACTTGTCTTCCATCTTGCTACACCTGTGGCCTTTGCTTCTGAAGGTCCAGAGGTCCATTGCCATATTGTAAAATTGAAAACAATTATAGAAGTTTTTTTCAATGTTTTATTTCCTTAATTAATGCAAAGATGCTTCTGGTATTCAACATGATCTAGAATGGCATGATCAAGCCTGCAATCCAAGGTGTACAGAATGTATTGAAAGCATGTGCAAGAGCAAAATGAGTTAAGAGAGTAATATTGACTTCTTCAGCGGCTGCTGTATCTATAAACACAATCCGTGGGACTGGTTTGGTTATGGATGAAAGCAACTGGTCTGATGTTGTGTTCTTGAGCACTACAAAGCCTCCTACTTGGGTAACTAATTTGGCTCTTCCCCTTAACAATGGTCATATTAGTGTCATTTTGCGTGAGAATTAGGTACAGGATTTTCATGAAACCCATATTCTCATGAAGCGATCCACAACTCACAACTCGTGTTCAGAAAACAGTGTTTCTTTTTCACATGAAGTTAACAAGACTATTATTACTTGATTAAAGTTGAAAGAGATTTGGATCCCCAAAATTTCTTAAATGCAAAAATTTATGAAGGAGAAAGATGCAAAAGCTTGTTTATGAATCACTACATAAAAAGGTTATGGATCCTCTTGTTGATAAAGTGTCGATCTAAGATATTGATGCTACAAGAAATTGAAGAAGTCTTGATCCAATGAAAAAATTAAATAACTGCACAGTTTCTAAATTAAAGTTCAACCAATTGTGCAGGGCCATCCTGCCTCCAAAACACTGGCAGAGAAGTCTGCATGGAAATTTGCTGAAGAAAATCACGTTGATCCCATTACTGTGATATCTACTCTAATGGCTGGGCCTTCTCTTACTCCAGACATCCCGAGCAGTATTGGTCTTTCCATGTCCCTAATTACAGGTTTGAACTGCCATATTTCCATTGAAGAGATTTTCACCAAGAAGTTTCCCCCATCCTTAGCTTTCCATGGAATGAGTTTTAAATTAAGTTTTACACGCCTGCAGGCAACGACTTCCTCATTAATGGTTTGAAAGGTATGCAAATGTTGTGCCGATCAATATCCATAGCTCATTTTGAGGATGTTTGCCGTGCACATATATTTCTTGCAGAGAAAGAAACAGCTTCTGGGCGATACATTTGTTGTGCTCACAATGCAAGTGTTCCTGAGCTTGCAAAGTTCCTTAACAAGAGATACATTCAGTACAAAGTTCCAACTGAGTAAGCTTCTAACATAAACATTCGAACAACCTTGCTTCTCTTATCATCTGACTCACTGCGTACATAGACATTTTATATTTCAAATAAAAAAAAAATTAGCTGAAGATCATCTATCAAAGGTTTTTTTGGCTTGATGGCAATTTTCATGATGCTTTTTTGTTTTGAAAACTTCCGAACATTGTTTCAAAATTTTCTGTCCTTTATTCTTAGTTATAGCATGTCTTCATTAAATATATCATGTTCTGATTAAGATTTGGTGATTTACCCTCCGAGGCCAAGTTAGTACTCTCCTCAGAGAAGCTTATCAAAGAAGGGTTCCCTATGTAGTGATAATAACAACGTTAATAATCCACTTGCGAAGGTCAGTATAGAAAAATGGGTTTATTATCAATCACATGGAAGGTTGTGTGACTTCTAGTCTCTCTTTATTAAAAGGAGGGTTTTTATCACTTGGCTGCAAGTTTGAGTAAGGACTAGGGATGTGCTTACTGTTCTTATATTTTGCAAACAGCGTTAGGAGCCCTTAAAGCATTTCCTGATAATTAGGAAATCTCTCAAGCCATACAGATTAGTTATTGTGGAAGTGAATCAAGCAAAATATAATGAATAATTAGTGATAAGTTCATTGGCATTTTTATCCAACAGTCTGCTCAGAGATCCTTGATGATGCCAACATGCATACAAAACGGTTTGACCATCACTGGGACATGTTTGAAATCGACACACATATCAATTTTTTAATTTTGGTTCTTCAGTAATATTGCAACAGTCAAAGCAACATACTAAAAAAATTATGTTTACTCCAGGTCCAGTTATCTTTCACTTCTCTTGGAAAAAAAATATTAAAATATGCATGAGGAAGTCTCCTAATATGTTTCTGTAGAGCTCGCCCCATCTAGTTCATGGTTCCAGCAGGATAAAGAAATTAAATCATTAGCTCAAGCGGACAAGAAAAAGTATTAAAACATCTACAATATCCAAAATTAGTACCAGACACTAGATTTATCGGCTGTTGAGCTGGCACAGCTCATTTTAACATTCTTTCAATGAGAAGCTCTGGGTTTCAATCTCTTCCACTTGGATGGAACTTCCTATGCGACAGGGGGACAGGTTTTGGCATGATATTTATGCTTCTGTTCACAAAGCTTAGATAATGGTTGAACAATGACCCTCATTGAAGGTCAGTATTTGGAGGCATCATTGACACATTTGAAAGCAAGAGCTGCCATAATGTGAATCTTACGCAAATCATATTTTCCGTTAAGTTGTGAATCCACAAATTCTTCCCATCCAACCTTTACCCTCAGCTTCCATCACTGCCTGATTGTGACCATCAAGAAATAGAAGGGATAGTAGACTTGCAACCCTCTTTTTCAAGTTCGGTCACATGCTTTAGTATTTTTTTCAGAGTTCCACATCAAATGCATGCACATATATGCATGCACTAGCACACCCTTTCAAGCCACACAGAAGCAGTTGTTACTAGTTTCACGTAGTCCAAGAGAACCTGTTGTGGATTCCTGCCAGTAATTAGTTCAAACAGTAGTATGCCAAAACTGTAAACGTAAAACTATAAACGACTTAGGAGCCGTTTGGTTTGCAGTAAAAATATAGGAAATTGTATTTCCCAAGATATAAACTACCATAGAGTTGTTTGGTTACATAAATAAGAGGAAATAAATCTTTTTGGGAACTTATGTTTTCCATAAAACATGAGAAATCACTTACTCACTCCCCTTTAAGTAAGTTCTATTTCCTTTATTTTTCACTAATTCATAGACAAAAATATCCTTACTAAAATTAATTAATACCAATTTTAGCTTTTTAATTAATTATCAGATTTTACTTTGTGAATGTCCATTTTAGTTGGTGTTACTATTATTTTACAGTTTACTTATTAATTAAGATATATATATATATATATATATATATATATTATTTTATGAAAAAAATTTAAATATTTAATTTAAATGAATTAATTAACAGCATACTTTTATTTAATTCCTACGTTATTTTATAACTCACTTATTATTTTATTTTTTTATTTATTTTTATTGCATAATTTTCTTTTACTTCTTTTTTATTTTATCTATTGCTATTATTTGAAATTTAATTATAATTATTAAATAATATAAATATAATATGATATATTTAATTTGATTATATAAATATTTTGAATAAATTAAAATTTTAATATATATTATATTAATTGCATTATATAATTATATATTCTATTTGTTGATTGAAATTATTTGAATATTAAAATCAAATTTTCTTTAAATTTTATAAGTATTTTTTAATATCAAATTTCAAGCACTATAACTCAAATTAAATACACACACACACACACACACACACATCAATTAGAATTAAAATTTTCTTAATTAGTTACTGTTTAGAGAACAAACATTAATATACTATTATTTGATAATTTAATTTTTAATTAAACTTAATTTATCCATTTATTTGAAATTTTCAATTGATGTTACTGTCTTGGAACGTAACAAAAACATGTTACTTTCTAGAAAAAAAATAGTAATATGCTATTATCTATTTATTTGAGATTTTTAATTGATGTTACTATTTTAGAATGAAATAGTAACATGTTACTGTCTAGAGAAAAAATAGTAACATACTATTATTTAGCAATTTGGTTATTAATTAAACTTGATTTATCTATTCATTTAGGATTTTCAATTGGTGTTACTGTTTTGGAATGAAATAGTAACATGCTATTATTTAGCAATTTAGTTATTAATTAAACTTGATTTATCCATTTATTTAGGGGTTTTTAATTGATGTTACTATTTTAGAACAAAACTGTAACATGTTACTGTCTAGGTCTAGAGAAAAAATAGTAATATGTTATTATCTATTTATTTGAGATTTTTAATTAATGTTACTATTTTGGAATGAAATAGTAACGTGTTACTGTCTAGAGAAGAAACAGTAACATGTTATTGTCTAGAAAAAAAAATAGTAACATGTTATTATTTGGTAATTTAGTTGTTAATTAGACTTGTTTTATCCATTTATTTGGGATTTTCAATTGATGTTACTATTTTGAAACGAAACAATAATATGTTATTATTTGACAATTTAGTTGTTAATTAGACATGATTTATTCATTTATTTGAGATTTTTAGTTAGTGTTATTATCTTGGAATGAAACAGTAACATGTCACTGTCTTAGAACGAAACAATAACATGCTATTATTTGGCAGTTTGGTTGTTAATTAGACATGATTTATTTATTTATCTGAAGTTTTTAGTTGGTGTTACTGTTTTGGAATGAAATAGTAACATGTTATTATTTGACAGTTTGGTTGTTAATTAGACATGATTTATTTATTTATTTGAGATTTTTTATTGGTGTTACTGTCTTGGAACGAAACAGTAACATGTTATTGTCTTGGAACGAAACAGTAACATGGTATTATTTAGCAGTTTGATTGTTAATTAGACATGATTTATTCATTTATTTAAGGTTTTTAGTTGGTATTACCGTTTTGGAATGAAACAGTGTAACATGCTATTATTTGACAGTTTGGTTGTTAATTAGATATGATTTATTCATTTATTTGAGGTTTTTAGTTGGTGTTACTGTCTTGGAACGAAACAGTAACATACTATTATTTAGCTATTTTATTGTTAATTAGACATGATTTATTCATTTATTTGAGATTTTTAGTTAGTGTTACTATTTTGAAAAGAAACAGTAACATGTTATTATCTTGGAACGAAACAGTAACATATTACTATTTAGTTTACAAATAGTAATAAATTATTTTTTAGTAATTTTATTTGTTAAAAAATTATTATAACACTACTAGACACTAAAAGAGTTATGAAGAAAAATTTTAATATGGGATTCAAATGAATTTAAATTGATAAAAATAAGATCAAAGTTAAAAAAAAATAACAAGAAATTAAAGAAAAATTAAAAAATATTGAAAAAGGCCTTTTTTGTCAAATCAAAGTGGGCAAAACACCTTTTACAAGTATGTAGATCTCGAAAAGTTACATGAAATAAAAAAATCACTTAAAACAGACAATCAAGCACAAAGTTATGATCATTCAAAGTTTTGAGCTCAATTTATACGTTTTTAACCAAATAGATTTTGTCAAACCCACATTTTCTTATTTTCTATTGAAAGAGCAAATGAAAAGGATTGAAAATGAGTGGTCATGCAAACATTGGTTAACTAATAAAGAATTTATGACTTTTTAAAAATTTTAATTTACCACCGCATTCACACAGTTAAAAAAAGAGTAATTTCAGTATATAACATTCATAAATCATAAAATTGGAACCTATTTAAAAAAAATCCGGCGCTATCACCTCTTTAAAATCAATTAATATCTATTAATATATATTAAATTATTATTGAGGATATTGTAATCATTTCATTATTATTTTTTAGGAAATTCAAAGTTGAACCAAACAAAATATAAGAATTTATTTCTTGGGATATGTGACTTCCTTTATGTTAATCAAACAACATTTAAGGATTTCCGAGGAAGTGTACACAGTAAGTAACTTCCTAAGAAATTCAACTTCCCATGGGAAGTTATTTTCTACATAAACCAAACGACTCCTTAGTAAAAGTTCCGGTAGACATATACTCAGGATCGAGATATCCGATAGTTCCTCCGACATTTGATGAAAGAGGTCTGATTATCTCTGGCCTGAAAAGCCCAAAGTCAGTGACCTGCTCAGCAAATAATAGATAGGAAAAAAGGGTTAAGGTTCAAACTATTAGAAAACATGAGAGTGGATATACCACGGAAGGAGACCGGAAGCACCATCTTCAGTAAAATAAGGCAGTAGTCAGAAAGGAACTCTTTATGCAAGAAAATACAAAATTGATTAACTCTGACTCATCCTAATGAGGCTTCCAGCCTCTTCAGAAAGTATGGTAAGAAAGACACTTAAAGCGCTTAATATATGGAGGATGGGTGGCAGACACCATCTAATCAACAAAACGATTGACAGAAGAAGAAAACCCTGGCGTTTCTCATCATTAAAAGTCTTCCAGCTTACCTTGGCTCTCATAAACTTGGCATTTCCGGCACAACCACATTCCTATATCCGAACATAATTTGTCCAGTTAATGGTGAGTTGAAAGTTGAGGAAAAGCAGGCCAATACACAATCGCCTCAGCATCATTACATCTTAATTCAGTTGTATTTTTTTTTATTAGAAAAGAATTTCATTAATGAAATGCCACATAGATATTGAGCTGCAAACTGCTTCATGAACGGCAGGATGAGACCATAAGATCCAGCATGTTATGTTCCAGACAGTAATGAATGCAGTATATATCTTCTCTGGTCTGTGGATCATCCACACCAGACAGTAAAAAATGCTCAGGCATTCCAAAATTCAAACAGATCTTCTTTAATTGTTTTTTGCGGACGAAATTCAAAGGAGAAACTGCCTCCACCCACCAAAACACTCATGATCTACAAAATACAGTCACTAGTTAATATCATGGATCAGGCACCAGAGCATTCGGATTGTGAATAAGAGTGAAAAGAGTCCTATTAGCTTTTAAAATTCTCAGTTAAATAGATAATGAAAATAAATTACTACTTAATGGCAAATACATAATAAATAATTAAATTCTTTGAAAAAAATTATTAAATATCATAATTTTTAAAGCTGCATTAATATCTGATGTAATATATTGTTTAATAAATCTCCTATTTGAATCATGCTTATATCTTCAATCAAATTTGCCATACAAAAAGTTGTATCAACCGTACAAACTTTCGAAGCAATCGACACAAAAACAAGGAAATTTTTTTTAAAAATCTAAGAATTTGTCAACGATTACCTCAGTTAAAAATTCCTCCACTCCAGATTTTGAATTAGCAACAGGTAATTTAACAGCAACTCTCTTACCAGTGGGCATTTGGGCTTTGTAAACAGGCCAAGGGCTCCATGACCTGTGATGGTTGTGAAATTAGAAGTCACCTTCTGTGTATATCTGGAAAAGGAGTCCCAAGGTTACATGAACAGTGAGTGAACGTATAAAACATGAACAAGTCCATATTTTCAATGGAAAATAAGAAGAAAAGAAAGAGATGATAAGATATTAAATGCTTCTGAGTTTCCGATAGAGTTATTCATATTTCATAATACATAATTAAGGCCCAATATCTTAATCCAAAGTCCTAAAACAACATGCAACATTTGAATCCAAAACCATCGGAGTCAGCATGAATCAGAATCAAACTTAATTATGATTTTTCACATTGATATAACTTTTCATTCTGGTTTATTCCTGGGGAATATGCTCTAATTGCTCATGATTTCCTTGTTGGTTCTGGTCATGTCATTTCCTCTAGTCCAATTGTAGTTCTTATGGTCAAAGTTTTTCTCTCAGGCATCATGGCTTGCATCTTTACACCTTCATTGCCCATTACGCCATAATATTTTAGACATCTTTAGCGTTTCACCTTAAGCCTAAGCTCTTTAGCATAATCAAAAAACAAAATTTCATTTTATTTTTAAATAAATTTCTTTTAATAATGATGTTTAACTTTAAGTAAAAAAAGATTTCATTTTAGTTCATCTCATTTATGATTCATATTTTAATTATATTTGTATTATTATTAGAAATCCATCAAATTTGGTAAATATTTCACTAGAATTCATTTTATTAGACCTAAAAAATATATTATATAAATGATCTACCCTCTTTCTAATATTATATTTATTATGATACTATCAAAATCTACTTTTCAAATTGAATTCCTTGCATTTTTTAATACATTTTAATTAAAATAATTCATTTACAAATAAATTAAAATTATTTTTTAATAAAATTTTCAAATAATAGAATTCATTTGTAAATAAATTAAAATTATTTTCACTAAAATAAAATGAAATCAATTCTAAAAAAATTGTATGCTAAATGAACCTTAAGTTTACCTTGCATTTCAGTAGACATTTTTATTTTTAAAGAAAAATATATTGACCTTCCTAAGTTTTAATAAACTTACATGAATTTCCTTTTTAGCTTTAAAATTTATGCAGAACTCCCTTGAAATATTAAATAATGTTACACTTAAATTTAAATTTAAAATTTTCTTCAATAATCTAATAAGAAAAGATAATAATATATTCAAATTAAATAATATATCAAAATATGAAACATTTTAATACTACATTTAAATTTAAGTTTAAAATATTAAGACGGAACTAAAAGTCAAATTTTAATATAAGTATCATAGATTTTTAACCATTTGATTTTAATCAAAGCATATCTTTGTTAACAAAATATTTAAATTATCATACATTGTTTAATTTAAATGTATAATTATCATTTCTCATCATTTTACTAAAAAAAATAAAAATTTGAATTCATGTTTAGCTATTTTACATTTTAAATGAAGTTTAAGTTTGTTTTTTATATAATTTCATTAAAACTCAAAAGAGATACCTTTTTATCATCTATTGCTATAATACATCTACCTTAGATTAGTTCTCTTCCTACTCCCTAAGTTGCATATACCAAATTTCACTTCATGAAAGCCAGCCATGGCATCAATGGACAAATCCATTCTATTACAAACTTAAGAGAAAAACTTCCTCGTTTGCATAATACTAAGTAAAGAATCTCTTGTTTGGAAGATTACAATCGTTAGTGAACAGGAAAAATTTAGCAATGAATTACAGACCAGCCATGTTCATCGTGCAGAATTTTACTTCACGAAAAAGATTAGATTGCGGAGCAGAAATCAAAGAGTAGCATAAAACATAATAGCAATTGGTCTATGAAGAAAGATACAGGCAGCATCGATGAAACAAACGAAACCCACTTGTAAGAATACTTGGGAATTCCACAAGCTGTAACTATATTCTTCCCCCTGAATCCTTCCAACTATAAAGTCATGCTACTCCGTTCAGGTGTTCTGGGTGACTGTAGACTCACATTGAAATCTGACAATGTTGTGCTGGAATCTACCCTGTTGACACGAACAGGAATGATATTGACGCAGTTGAGTCCGATCACAAGACGTGGCTCTAGCACCACCAAAAAAAAAAAAAAAGGAAAAAAGAGTGGAGGTGAATTACATTATTTTTTTAAAATTTAATTTAATTACATTAATACTTTTTTTAGAAATATATTTCCACCTCCGTCTTTTGTGCATAGAAGGTGGAGACATGATTAAAATACAGAGAGAGAATACTAAAAGTGCATGCGGAAAAGAGAAGTGGCCCTATATCTTTAAAAATAAAAAAGGTGTATATTGAATCTTAAAAGAAATGAGTGCAATTTGCCCCTAAATTCAAAATGCCCAGCTGACAAAAAAATAAGACAGTTTGTGATTTATTTTCAAAATTAAGATACTAAAGGAAGATTTGTTTCACGAAATTTTTTTTAGATTTCTAAGGATGTTAAATTCCCATATTAGTCCAAAATTAAGAAAAATTACTTGGAAGTGTCCACATTTTTGAAAGTATTTTTATCCTAACATTCTTACAAACTATGCCTGTAGGAGAGGTGGATACTCACATTTTCATAGCATGTAAATATTTTTATAATATAAAAAAATTTAGTTATTTTTCCATTAAACTCTTACTATCATTACTAGAACTACAATCTAATACTATTTATTGGTGATAACCACCATTTTCCTACCACTGTTAACGCTTGTTCACCACCTTAATAATTATTGACCATCATTTATTATTGTTAATTATTACTTATCACCATCTATATTCATCAACCATCATTTTTTGCTATTGACTATTATAGTATTACAATCTAATATCATTTATTGGCAATAGTCACCATCTTCCTACCACTGTCAATACTTGTTCACTATCCTAATAATTATTATTCATCACTCATTATTATTAATTATTACTTATCACCATTTATATTCATCAATCATCACTTTTATTATTGACCACTATTTAATTACTATTTCTTATTGTTAACCATTATTAATCACCATTCATTATTATTAACAACTGTTTTGTTTCCACTTTTCACTGTTAATCATTACTTATTATCATATACTATTTTTTACTATTGCTAATTATTATTTATTATTATTGACTATTATTTATCCTTACTTGTTATTGTTGTCCACTATCCATTACCATTTGTTATTATTGACCATTTTTTTATCATCACTCATGTGATTGATTATCAATATTAATCAATTAACTTTTTGCTAATAACTATTCACTTTTAAAGTAAGGTAGAGCCTCTTATAGTTTAAAAGGGGCATAGCCCCTTTAAACTTTTAAAAAATTTTGGATTATATATGTAATTTTTTATGTTAAATTCTTTTATTAGTTTAGCTCTTTTAAAAAAATAAATGTAAGAGATAATAGGATGAGTAATAATATATTTGAAAACTTTACTTCAATATTAGTTGAATATATCCAACCTTAAAATTAAATTTTATTTATTTATTAAGATTAAATATTAAATTAAACAAAAATTCATTGAATTCAGCTCAATGCATTTAGCTTAATATGATGAGTAATAATATATTTGAAAACATTACTTCAATATTAGTTGAATAGATCCAACCTTAAAATTAAATTTTATTTATTTATTAAGATTAACTATTAAATTAAACAAAAATTCATTGAATTTAGCTCAGTACATTTAGATTCTCATATTTTAATAGGATTTTATTGGACAAATATATTCAATGTTATTTTTATTTTTAAGATAATGATTGAATATGTGTGTATGTGTGATTGATATATAAATTTTTTAAAATCATAATCAAGACTAATAATTTTGAAATTCTATTGCATTTTATTTTTTAATATAAATTTCAAACTATTAACCAAAGTTAGTATTTAAAGTAAAAAATTATTTAAACATTGTAAATTTAATAATTAATAGATTTAATGCTTAAAACTTGGTGTTAAGTGCTTTAGTACTATCAAATATATTTTAAGTATAATTGTGATTTCTTCCTTTTAAAGAAATGGAATAAAAGAAGAAAAATAAAAAAATAAAAAAGAGAGATATAATGTGAAAATAAAATTTATTATTAATTTTATATTGTTACTTGTTAAAAATAATCATTAAATATATTATAACTCATTTACGATTGAGTTGTATAATAGTTAAGTTATTCTCCTAACTTAATGAATTTGAATTTAAATTCATTTATTTTTATGAAATTTAAAATAAAATAAGTAAATATTTAATTAATTTGAATTAATTTGTTTGTAATTTTATTTTTTCATAGCATCAAAAAAATTTTAAACAATTTTTCTATCTCCTAATATATATATATATCTCACCCTCTGCCCTTAATTTCAAATAAATTTTTTTTATAATCTAATAATATATTTAAAAAATAAATAAATTAATTAAAATATAATATTATAATATTACAAAGAATCATTGTAATCGAAACAAATAGGATAATATAATATAATATTCTTATACGCAAATATTAAAATTTGGAAAGCCTGCAAGGCAAACGCTGCATTAGATAATTAATTTTTTTTTTCTTATAAAGGCACTTCGGCTTTAAAGGGCCCGTAGCAGTGGCCTTTTTTGGTGCAAAGACACGAGATTTATGGGCCAATTACATCTATACACGTGGCCTCTTCCTACACCAACGCAATACGTTGATATGGTTTCGGTAAGTAGATTGACGCAGAGCGGCTTGTTTAACTTGTGCTCTTCCTCTTAGGATGCGATGTTTTGCAACATTCAACGTGGCGTAATCTGGTCAATAACCTAAATACCGTTCAGAATACCACCGTACACAATTACAAATCCCATAATTTGCATTGAACAGAATCTCCCCAGAAGAGACCCGTGAGTTCGAGTCTCGCTCGCGCAACCCAAGCCAAAGCCTTCGTTCTTTCTCACCGTTAATCGGTGCCCCCCCCCCCCCCTCTTCCACTGAGTTCGTTCGGTTCCTCTGATATCACATTCTTTTGTCTTCTATCTCTGCCGATTCAAAAATCTTCATCATCAACCAGGAGAAGAGAGGATTGGGCTTTGGAAGTTGTTGTTTGAGTCGAAGGGGGCAGTGAGAGAGGGAGAGTGGGTGAAAAATGTCGAAGAAGAAAGTTACCGGCAACACTATGACGCTGAAGGACTTTCATGGAGGTTCTATACCCACCGATCTTCCCCTCCCATCTGCTCCTGGCGTGTGAGTACCCGCTTTCTATATTCGTTTGATTCAAATTGCAATCTTCATACAGTTTCATGTGATGGGCTGTTTGGTTTTGTTCCGAGAATAGTATTTATGTAATTGATCCTGCCTTGGATTTTATCAGAGAGAAATAAATAGATCTATGAGTTCTAATATAGTATGCTTTTACTTTTAATTTTGGTGAAATTATTGTCTTTAATCAATGGATCTGCTATGAACTCTTGTGATAGTTTTCTCAATTATTTCATTACGTTCAGGGCTGTGAGAACTTCAGATCGTTCTGGTTTTGACAGACCCTCTTCATGGGGGAATCCAGTAGGTCGGTCTGATCTTAGGTCTCGGCCGCATACATCCCCTGCAACAAGGCATTATGATGACAAAACACCCTTTCTGAGTCCCACTGCTCAAATTGGGCGTAATTTTGATGAGGATGAGAGGAAGCCGCTGGATGGTGTCTCGGCACCACGAAGAACAATCAGTGATGAAAGCATTCGTGTCCCAAGTCCGCGCGTTGAAGTGAAACCTGAATATGGGCTAGGAGGAAGTTCGTCAGGGCAGCAAGTGGCTCCAGTATCTCAAACTCCAGTCGGGAATGTGAATTCATACTCAGCCAGGCTTACTGAGGCAGTTCATGCGGGAATCATTCCTCAGAATTTAGGAGGTAATAGGGAGCAAGGAAGTGGTGGGATTCATCCGAATGTATGGGCAATGAGGAAGGAGGTGGCAAGTGCTGTTGAGCTGGATCAATCTACCTTGTCTGCTCCTGATCCTGTTTCTAAGTTGGCTCATGCAAGTGCTATTGAAAAGGTCTCTTCTGGTAGATGGCAGTCAAAGACAGTTCATTATCAGACAGAGGTTGACGTTGCTAGGCCTTCTGAAGCAGACAGTGGGCTACGCACCAATGGTAATGATAATGGTAATAGTACATACAATAGGATGAGTATAATGGGTGAGAAGGAATATCATGATGCAATGTTAGCAAGGCAAGCTAAAAAAGGTTCGAGTATAGATGACCAGACACAAGTTGGTTGGAACAGGGTGGTGGATTATGAAAGGTCTGAAGTTTCTAAGTATTCAGGGGTTCGGCCAGGAAGCATGGGTTACCACCCTGATGTGGTCCAACCAACTCGAAATGATGGAAAACTTGGTGGTGTTGATTTGCAGAACTTGATGCCTTCTGAAGCAATGGAACGACCTAAGCTGAATTTGCTACCTAGGACAAAGCCATTGGAAAATCCAGAGGTTTCTGTTACTGATTACGAACAGGTATTCATATAATAGAATCCCTCCCTAAGATGAATAAAGGGAAAAAAAAAGGGTTCAACTTTGTATTGATTCCAAAATTGCCTCCATGGTTTCTCTTGTTTCATGGTAGGAATGTAAGCGGGTTTGTGACTCTAGCCTTGTTGAAACTGTTAATGAAGTGCATGGGCATGCCAATACTTTGAGGCCTGTCTCCACTGGAACCGACAGTAGGAAGGAGGTAGGACAGCGCCCAAAGCTGAATTTGAAGCCTCGCTTGCAGCCTATTGAACAAATGGAAGGAAACACTCAAACAGAGAGGTTAATAACATGAGATAGTGCGTTAACAATGTTCTTTATTTCTGATATTATTTTTTCCCCTTCTGTCTGTATATGTGTCAACCAAGTGCACATGTGTGTGTATGAAATTAAGCCAGTTGGTTTGATAATCAGAATTTCATGATGGTTAGTTGAGTGAGGAACTGCCATTAGATTTCAAGATCAATATGCAGGCTTCTTTTTGCATGGTATGAGTATCAACTTGCCAAAAAGATTGAAGGTTCATTTTTGTACAATTATCTTTGATGCATTTCTGGCTGTTAGGAATTGTGATTTAACCATGTTCTCTTTTAATTGTTAGAATTTTTTTATTTATATCAATTGAGTATCTTTTCGGTGTTTCATTATAAAGAATTGCTTGTGGCGTACTTACTAATAGGAGATAGCATAAACTACTTTCAGCTTGTTTAATTAATTATTTATGCCTTTTTCCCCTCTGATAATAGGAATACTTTATTTGGTGGTGCTCGCCCACGAGAACTGGTAAGCTGTTTAATTTATATATGCCCTATATGTCAGTTGAAATTTGTGTTTGTTTCTTTGCGTTTTGTGGACTGGGATAGTAGTTTCACCTATGTTCACTGTTTTCCCGTGGCATTGCTTTGTTTTCTCTCTTAAGCTTAGCTTTATATCTCTAACTTGATGATGTTGCTGATCTTTTTCTTAGGTTTTGAAGGAGCGAGGAATTGATGATGTTGTAATCAAGAGCTATGATATGGTTGAGCATTCAAACCGGTAATGACTTATTCTGTGTCTTTCTAGCTGTCCTATGTGCGTGAATATAGGGAGTTACTAATGAACTGTATCATATGAAGGCTTGAACCTAGTGTTGGGAGGGGCGAGAAATTTCCTGATCATTCAACTCAGACTCATCGTGGTGAAAAAGCTGAGGATGCTATTATAGATCAAAGGGCTGGAAAGAAACCTGAGAGGAAAGATCAAAGGGTAGATGCTGACAGAGTCAATGCACACAGGAGGAATTGGCGTGGTGATAATCGAAGAAACACAAGAGAGACCGAGAGGCAGCAGGTTTCTGAGAGGCAACGTTCACCTGAGACTTGGCGTAAGCCTGTCGAGCAGCCAAAGTTATTTCCGAATGCTGCTGGCCAGCGCTATGGTAAAGCAGCATCGGCTGTTGAACTTGCCCAAACTTTCTCTCGTTCTGTCTCGGATCCAAAAACAAATGAACGGTTCCCTGGTCAAAGAGGTCTGAACCCTGGCCGGACACAAGTGCCATTTTCACGGCTTGTCGGTCCTACCACAAGGCCTCAGATCAATGGTTATTGAATAAACCTTCTCATGGTTTGGTGGAAAAATGGGACAGTTTCTTGATAAAAGATCAATTTCCTGGAACCATAAGTACCAAATGTCTGCAAGCTGTGGAATTGCTGAGTACTCAGCAAGTGATTGTAGCTTTCAAATTCTCCTCATCCACAAAGATGGGTGAGAAAGTTAGATTGGTTGCTCGTTATTTGCTACAGGGCAACCTTGATGATGATGCAAATTTTACAATTGCCATTTCCAATTAATTTTTTGTGCCTCTAATCTTTTATTCCCCAAATGACTGTATTTTTCTTGCGTCATTTTGGAGAAGGATAGAGCTGTTCCTTCCCTTTTTAATTCAGTATTGAGGCCACGACGGCATGATTTACATTTTGAATTTGGTATAAAATTGTTCCCCGCTTAGTTTGATCAATCTTGCAATTAGTTCTGGAACCTACAAGTCTTAAGGGTCACTAGTAGTTTCTTAAGAAGAGGAAGAATGGGAGGGCTTTTCTTCGGGGATTTCAGGAGAGATAAATAAATATGATTTTTTTACTTAAAATGGTGAGATTCAATAAGAAAAAGTGAATTTTAAAATAAAAAATGTCTTTGTTTCTAAAAAAATGATAGGAAATGAGATGAAAGGATATCGGTCTGCATTTATTATTATTATTAATATTGGAATTTATTTTTACTCACTAGTCTTCTTAGATTGCAATCGGCAGTTTGAGTCATGAGTCGAATTGACTAGTTTTAGAGCATGTGAAGTTGGTTTGATATAAATTATGGGCAACATTACGGTACCTCCGGGGGTTTCAAACTTGGAGTGACGTGGCGCCTCAGAAGTCGTCGGATGAGATTTTGTAATTTCATTCGACGGTTCAGAACGCGCCACGTCACCCCGGGTTTGAAACCTCCGGGGGTACCGTAGAATTTTCCTAAATTATGTCCTTTATGCAAGTCCACTGTTGGTTATAAATGAGTCAATTTTGTGCTTTACTAAGCATAGTGTAACAGGTCAATTACTTGGCAAATGCATATTGTCAATGTGCACTACACGGCTGATTTATTGACGCAAAAAGTGAGCTGTGGTTGGATATTTTAGCTTAGTGCGGGTCATTATCATTGATACTAAGTAACTAAATGTTGAATTTTGAATTAAATAGCTTGTGTTTCCATTTCCTTGCAGCGGCATTCAACGTCCACTGGCCACAAAAATTGGCGGCATGAGTAACGGGAAAAGGGGAATGAATAAACCAACTGATCCAAGCTACAATGGTCCCTTGGAAACTAAAATACATACACTATTCTATCAACAGTGGTCAGAGTTTTGGTTTCTGCGTTTCTGTTCTTGGTTGAAACATAATGCTCATTTCATTTGTTTTAATTTTCTCATTCTATTACTTACAATTAGGAGATAAGTCTTAATATTTCTCTCTTTATAATTTTAATTCTAATTAAAATATAAGATCTTTTGAATAGCTTTTAGTTTCGTTGGGACTATGACAAAATTTATTATTAATAAATTTTAAAAGTGCAATCAAACATTTCTTAAAAAAAGAGGTTATAATCATTATTGGATCTATAATTATTAATAAGAATTTTTATCATTATGGCAAGCAAGCACCCTATTTCTTATGTAAAAAAAATGAGATTATTCTAACTTAAATTACAGTGCACGTGGCAAGTGTAAAGTTTAATGTAAAAAATGATGCGGACAAATATCAAACCTCAAACCTGAATTACTGTTACAGAAATTGGTGGCGGTTTTATTAGATGTTGACTTGTGGCAATTTGTCAAATTCTTCCATTAAAATCTCTGTTTCACATTCATAATATTTTTGTTTTCTTTTTGGTCATTCTTCAGCAGAACATCATTTTCCTTATTATTCCCGCCATTGTCTCTTCACAAGTTACTCTGTCCTCGCATTCTTTGGTTGACTGAGCCAAAAGCCCACTTTTTCTTCTAATCTCGTGGTTATTCCTCGATTTGTCTGCCTCTGGCTTCCATAATATATTCAGATTTCTTTGAGGCTGCACAAACTTCTTTCAGTTCTGATTTCTTGCTTCCCTGACATCCCTGTTTTTTGGAACATGAGAGCTTGCTGTGACCTTGAAGTGGATGTCAATGGTGAAGAAACTTTCATGGTAAATAAGGTAAGACGACGCTTCTTTTTCGTCGGACTGGTAGTCATTCGAATCCCTAAATGTGTCTGTGCTTGTTCCTTGCTTCAACAAAGTTATATATAATCCATGGATTCCAGATTGCTTTGTCAGTACTTTTTATGGGTTATTTCTGCTAATTCCATGACAAATTTAAAACTTCTAAGTTACTATTACACTTTGAAGAGCTTTTTATTTATATTTAAGCGGTTTTTTTTTTGTCATCCGACTGACCTTCATAAAATAATTGATTTGCAGAATATTCTTTCGTCTTTCTGCAATAAATTTAGCACCTTGTTTGGCAATCTGGTGAGTACAACTGGGGACCTGAAAGTTGTATTTAATGACTTTCCAGGGGGTGCACATGGCTTTGAACTCATCACACGGTTTTGCTACAACAGAAGCAGGATAGTTATAACTCCCTCCAACATAGTCCTGTTATATTGTGATGCTCATTACTTGGAAATGAAGGGTGATGTGCTTACAAGACCAAATTTGATCCCCCAAATTAAAAACTTTCTTGAAGGGATTCATTTCTGGACTTGGTCTGAGCTCATGGAAGCATTGAAACAGTGCCAAGACTTATTTCCTGCCAAGAATTGCTCCACAATTCTGGACATAATCCTGGATAATTTGATTGAGAGGCTAACTTTGAACTCGCCGATTGGTTCGAGCCCATATGCATGCTCCTCAAATAGATCCAGCTTTCAGTTTTCGTGTGAAACTAGCAGCACTATTTGGAGAAACTCCTCCCCCGGGACTACTTGGTGGTTTCAACATCTTAGGTTCTTGAAGATTGAATTGTTCGAGAAGGTAATAAGGAGACTGGCTTTCCATAATTTTGACAAAGCTATAATTTCCAAGTTCTTATTCTACTATCATAAATTAAGTTGCCTCGGAGGCGAACCAGATGAGAAGCGCGAGAAAATAAAGATTGTAATCGATCTGATTTCATTGCTTGACAGGAGGTTTCTTTCCTGCAAGGATTTATTCAACCTATATTGGATTGCTGTTGGCTTGAAAATAGGCACATGTTGCAAACACAAGCTGGAATGTGTCTTAGGTCTTGTGTTAGATCAAGCAACAGTTGATTATCTGCTTATTCCTTCACAACAAGGGAGGGATCATGCATATGATGTTGATATGGTCTTGAGGCTCTCGCAAATATTTGTCCTTGAAGGTGATTTTGGGAAGAGTTCGGATCGCCTTAAGAGAGTTGCGAATTTGATGGATTCGTTCCTTGTTGAAGTTGCTCCGGATCCGCATCTTGAACCTTCTGAATTTGCAGCATTGATTGCAGTGCTTCCACAGAATGCAAGGGAATCTCATGATCAATTATACATAGCCATGGGTATGTACTTAAAGGTAAGCAAAAATTTTTGCAGGTTCAGTTTTTTGAAGTCGTTGTGAACAAGGGAAATGTTAGATACACATATAGCAATCTGAATCAAACTCGCCATCCAGTTTATGAGACCATTTGTGTGTGAGTGAGTGTGTTTTTCTGGTCTTCATGTTACTTGAAGTATAAGAAACTATAGAACTTCAAAAAATCTTGAAGCTGCAAGTTGTTCATTGATCTGAATATTATACTATTTTTTCTATTGGGTGTTTCCCTGATATAAATCCACAGTTACATGCAGGATTGGGTGACAATGAAAAGCAGAGTATATGTTGTGCGCTGGATAATGAGAAGCTGTCAGCTGAATTTCTGAGACATCTAAATCGAAACTCTGTATTTCCTTCAGAAACAAAATCTAGAGTTCACGTTTCGAGACAGAGCCGAATCAGAAGTTTGCTCCAAGAAAATGATCATTTGAGAAACTTCTTCGATTCCACGTTCTGTAGAAGTTTTAAGAACACAGATATCAAAGCGGATACTGAAAGGAGAACTTCTGATGTTGAGGATATAAGGCTGTCAGCCGGGGTCCGGAAACTTAAAGGAGAATTACAAGGAATGCAGAATGGGACAAAAATGAGAGGCACAATGAAGTCAGAATTTAATGACACCAGCATCAATGCTAGATTCTTCTCCAAAATATGTCCATGATATTAATGGATTTCTCCTCTTCCACCAAGTGTCACCTTTGGAATTTAAATTCTTATCCATTAACATGTAAAGTTCGCCCACACTTTCCACCAAACCAACATCTTATTGATTTGTCTTCAATGATGAGTATTTTTATTTTTGAACAGTGCTACTTGCAAAATAAAATTAATTCACAATGGTCTCACTTTAAAAATGAACTCTTTCTCATGTGATGAGACAGTTCCAGGTCTATCACACCATGTAAGTAGATTTTATTTTATTTCTTTTAATTTAAGTTCTAGATGAGTTTTAGACATGTGGATTGATAGATAATGTAGAAAAACTTCACATTACCTGCATATATATTATGTGGTATTGGATTTCATATAAGAAGATAGAGTTTGTCTGCAGTTTATGACAAATCAAAGGGAATTGAAAAAGAAAAAAAAGGTAGAAATAAGATGTGAACATGGTGTAATCCACAAATTTCTAACTCACCTGAACACGAGCTGGAGTTCAACCCACGTTTTACATAATTTCTATGTTGGAATAAGTTTGTTTTGAAAATTACAATTTTATCTAAGAAGACTTGGAACTATCTTTCATGTCTTTATTGTTATTATGCATGTGGAGACACTATCCTTGTTCAAAAGCATTGAATAAAGACTCACCAACTATAATTTTAAGATTCAACAGTTTGTCCTTGTTCATTATTCGAAAAATGCAAAATACTACTTTTAATTTTGAGGTGTAGATTATGTCCTCTTTAACTTTTAAAATTTAGAAATCACCTCTTTAAGTTAAATTAAACCTATAATTAATACATACTATCAACTTAATTTATCATTTTATTAAATTATATAATTTTTTATACAAAAATCACAATATTATAGGAATTATCACAATATTTGCCTTATCTTATTATTTTTCTTCAAATAATTTCCATGTTATATAATTAATAGGAATTAAAGACTAAACCCTTATTTTTGTCCCTATGAAAATGGCTTTGTTTCAATCTTGCCCTTAAAAGTATGGTCATCTTAATTTCATCCCTGACTGTTACATCTATTCATTATTTTGGTCCTTCCATTACAAAGATTTAATAGCTTTAATTAATTGGCACCGTTATTGTCGATGTGTATTGTTAAATGATGCTAAGGTTGAAGCAACATATCACCATCCAACCCCAAAATGGTGTGTTTAACATAGTTCGAAATAGTACCTCCTTTGTTTGGAAAGAATCACAACATCAAGGCTTTAAACACTCTGAAGAACACTATTGCGAGGAGTGGACACTAGTGCAAGAAGTGGATGCCATTGCTTAGCTAATGTGAGTATTGTTAGATTTTAGCTTCGAAATTAAGTAACTTTTTACCCTAAAATTTGTATTTGCTTTCATTACTTTAAGGGTTTTGCATGAAGATTAAAAAAAGATTATTTAGTTTTTAGTCACATTTTAGAGTTACAATAAAAGGTTCCTAGATTTTGTTATGGTTTTTCATTTATTGAGTTAGTATAGTGAGTCAATCTAAGTGTTGAAGATAAAAAAGGGTTAGTGTGTTTGCTAATATGAATGCAGCTCCAGTTTTACTATACTAAGATGAAGAGATGTTTATAATATCATATATTGGATCAACAATGGTGAAAACAATAATGAATGCTTTGCTAAGTTAATATATATGCATATGATCTCTTTATGATGGTGTTCTTTTGTAGGATTTTTGCTTATCTTCATTCATTATGGATACCAATACAAAGTTTAGTTGCACATTTTCAAGATTATCTCTTAAGATTATGAATATGTTTGTCAATTGATTTGCCATGGATAAAATGATATGTTAATAACTTAAAAACCAATTAGTTGGTTAAAAAAATCAAGGGACATGAAACACCAAGATAGATGTTATTATTGTTATAAAAGATGCCTTAATTATTATTAGAAAGATGGGATGAAACTTTACTTTGTGATAGTTATGAGGAATGGAGTTGATAACATGGCTTTGAATGCAAATTTCTTGTTCTTGTGTTGATACCACATAATGATGTTGTCTAAGCTACTAATTAGAAGCATTTGACTTAATTTTTATCAATTAACACTACTTGAAAACCAAATGTTACTGTCACTATATACACTACTTGGGTTTTAAACTATTACTTTTTTTATTCTTATTTCCTACGAGGTTTTGATTTCATTACACTTTTATAGGTGAGGTTGATAAGAATGAGATATCATATAGTAATGGTTACATTGTTACATGCTTAAACTTAGTTTCTTTTCTTATTGAAGCTACTTTTTTCTAATCTTTTTTACTATATCTTTGCTATTAAGATGACATTTCTTATGTCTAAACTTACTTGCAATAGATGTAAACCCAATACATTCTTGCTACTCAATTCACTCTTTCCTTGACTTAAAATATTTATATTTCTTATTATAGATGGATGATTTTTTCATAATAGCTTTACATCATGGTGATCATTTTCAAAGCACACCATATATGACCTATGTGGGCGGGAAAGTCAATTATTGGTACCATATTGATCAAGATAAAATATCTATCCTTGTGTTGTGGAAACTATTAAGTGGGCTACATAAATTACTAAGATGTGTATTACCTATCTCTAGAGGAAAACTTGGAAAATCAAATAATGTGATTAAGGACATATCAACATTGTTTAGGCACATTTGAAGCAATTAGAGGCCATAATGAGCTTCATATTTACATTGAACACATTGTTAACAAACTTGAGATAATTGTAAAATTAAAGGCACTAGAAGACCTTAGAAATTAGAGGTCGAATGAAGGTACTAATGTTTGTGTGGAAGATATTAATGTGTAGACCGATGGTGCTAAAGAAAATCTAGTGATTGGGAAGAAACTAAGCAAAAATGCCAAAGGGGTTGCATTTAACTATATAGTAGGGGAAGTATTAGGTCATGTGGATGAAGATGCTGATGATGAGACTTCTTTATCAGATGAAGTGGAAGACGAGCCTACAAGTACTTATTAAGGAATAGCTCTGATGAAAATGATAATGACCTTTTTGCCAAGTATATATACCTAATACTAAAAGAAATAGTTCAAAACTAACACTTTGAACATATTAACACTAATTTTAATGCAACATCTAATGGTGATCAAGATATTGAAGAATTTAACTATAAAAGTGAAGAATTATACAGTATGTATGATTCTTCTGACGAATAAGGAAAAAATAGGATATGTGGAAGCTTTAATTTCCCTCATTTTAATGTTAAGGTAGGGTATAGAGGCATTAAGTTTAAGGTTGGTATGGTGTTCCCTAATTTGGATGTCTTCAAAGAGGTTGTTAAAAATTATGCAATATTTAAAGGTAAAGCAGTGAAATTACCTAAGAATGATACAATTATATGTAAGGCCATGTGTAAGCTTCCTTGTAAGTGGGTCTTGCTTTATTCATGGTCATTAGACATAAAAAATTACCAAATTAAAACTTTTATTGATTTATATACATGTCCTAAATTATGTAGGAACTTACAAGCAATCATAACATAGCTTGCAAAAAAGCTTATGCATCTCTTGAAGCAAGTGACATGCCCTACCATGACTGACATTAATAACCATTTTAAGATGATATATAACTTAACTATCACACATTTAAAAGCTTACAAGGCATGACAAATGGCAAAGGCCTTTATAGAAGGAAATGAGAAGGATTAACGTGCAAAATTACATGACTATTTAGAGAGGCTAAGAATAGAAAATAATGGCACTACAATTCAGATCGGGGTTGATAGAATATCAGTAGATGCCCCTTCTAGGTTCTATAGGTTATATATTTGCTCGAAGTCTTGCATGAGGGTTTTAAAGTTGCTTACAGACCTTTAATAAGGCTAGATGGATGTCACTTGACAAGTTATTATGGGGGCATTCTATTGTCCGCAGTTGCTTAAGGTGCCAACAATACATTTTATTTTATTACACTAGTAGTTGTTGACCCTGAAAGCAAGTAAAATTGGAGATGGTTTCTAACAAGTAAAATTGAAAGCAAGGTTCATGAGGTCATGAAAAAAATAAGTTTCATGAGTGATTAGTAAAAGGTAATATTTCCAATTATGTATCTTTTGTTGAGTTATTTTGTTTAGTGAATTTTAATTTTAACTTCTCTTATTGCAGGGTCTTATACTAGCATTGGTAAAATTGTTACTAAAGGCAGAGTATAAGTTTTATGGTTGACATATCTACATAAACTTTACAAAGAAATATATAAGTTACGAGTTAAGGAATTTGTTTTGGAGTTGTGTTAAAGCCACAACAATGCTAAAGTTTAATGCTAAGATGGAGAAAATTAAAGGAATTAATGAGAAAGGTTAGTAATATCTAGCTAGCACTCACCTACTTGCATAGTTTAAGGTAGGTTTCAACATTCATACAAAAAGCCCTACAATGACTAATAATATGTCTGAGCATTTTAACATTAAAATGTTGAAGTTTAGAAGCAAAACCATAATTACTTTGATGGAAAAGATTAGATTTTCTATTATGGATAAATTTAACAAACAAAAGAGGTTTTATTAAAAGTACTATGGGTCATTATGCCTAAAAGTTTAAGACAAGCTAAAGAGTGCAAATAAAGAAATTGGTAAGTGGACACCTATCTGGATAGGCGATTTTGAAAAATTAAAGTTCAATGTTAAATGCAAACCTAACAAGTACGTAGTGAACTTGAAAAAAGGAACATGTTCTTGTAAAAGTATGGAATTTGAATGGTATCCTTTGCTTCCATATTGTTTCTGCATTATATTGGAAAAATTATACTTTTGAGGATTTTGTTCATCCTTATTTAAGAAAGGATGCAATTATGCAGGCATAGACACCTTTGATCCAACTATTAAATGGCTTTAAACTTGGCCAATTAGTGTAAAGGAGTCAATCTTGCCATCTATCATTAAAAGATTAGCTGGGAGACTAAAAAAAAGAAAAATAAAAGGAAGAAAAACCTTATGGAGATGGAGTTGAAAACCTAAGACCTTACAAAAATGAAAAGAAGAATCATCCCTGTATGTAACAAGTGCAAAAAGAAATACCATAATATGAGATCTTGTAAGGGTGAACTTGGAACTAATCAAGAAAAGGTGATTGTAAGCTAAGTCTTTATTTTTTATAATGGGTTGTTAGTAGTAAGTAGCACCTCTTAAGTACACTTCTAAACTTGCTCTTATTTGCTGGTTATTTACAATTGTAACAATGTTCTTTTTTTTTAATCATTGTTGGTTGTTTGCAATTGTGTAGAAAACACAAGATAAAACTACCTCACATGAAGTATCACACAAACTAGGACCTAAAAGAGTGAGATCACAATCCACTAGAGCATTCATTAGCTTGAAAAATAAGGAGAAGAAAACAGTGGTTTGTTGCTTTTTAAAGGAATCTCTTTATATTTTCCTACTTTTGGTTTACTTGGACAATAAGATACATTTCCTTAAATTAATACAATACAAGTGGGTGGACCCCCTTTAATAGCTTCCACCAAGACAATACCACTCCTTTCAAACCACTAAGGCAAGAAACAAATCCAAGGCACCAGTAAATGCACATAAGACATATGTGATAACTTCCCAAAAATCAATGAAGAGCATTATCATAACAAACCATGTGTGATGAATTTTCAATGGGACCAATGCTAGAAACCAATGTTGGACCAAGCATTTTTTTGGGTAATTTTTTATGGTGTATTATTCAAAATATTACCTAGAATTTGTGCTTTTTTTGCCAATTCAAATATATGGTCCTTTTTTTGTTTCTAGGCCATTATAATTGTAAGATACATCAACTTTATCATGGACCCTTATTTAAAATATTGCCACTTAGATGTGGATTCTTTGTAAAAGCTTCTAATAAGTTAATTACTTATACTTTTTCTACTTTCTACTATCATCATTTAGTATAACAAGCTCTTTTGTATCTTTAAGAAGTGAGAAGTTTCTCTATAATAAGCTCTTTTGCATGTTTGATAAACAAAAAGCTTCTTTCTAGCCTGAGAGCCCAATTAAACTAGATAGTTAGTTACCTTTGAAATTTGTACATTCACAATGAAGATCTTCAGGAACATTTACTTTAAACTAAATACAACAACATCCAAAAAAATTCCAATAAAGTTTAAAGTTGCTTATTAGTCCATATTTTTTTTAAGAGTTGCAGTATTGAAAGGAATTAAGAAATAAAAGGGTAATTTTTCATTCCTTAATAATATTCTGCTACATAAAAATCTTTATAACAACAAAAGTAAGAATTACAAATATAACACTCCGTACCTATAAAATGCTAGAGCTATGCCTTACAGTTATAATGATAGATAATTTAACAACCTATCTTAACCCCACATCATAGCAACCAGAACTACAAGCAAAAGCCAAGTTGCAATCAATAAACTAAGTAACCTATTAACCTAAATTTCCTTTTTCCTACAATTCTCACAATTCACCTACTTAAAATATTTACATCTTTCAAACTTCAATTTATACTTAGACATCTTAAGAACTTTCTTCTAGGATTTTTCTTTGTTATTGAGGTCAAAAGCACAAGTTTTAACCTATACTCATATAAGGGGTTAACATTGTAGATGATGAAAAAGAAGAAAAACCCCTAGGCTTCCAATCAGCGAATGAATCACCACCCATTTTACAATTTTCCTCTTTCAATTGCGATCCAAATGGTTTTGCAAGTAAGAAACCTAATTCACATGGTAGCTTCTGAAGCTAAAGGAAGTTATCTTAAATTTTATATGAAACGTATCATTTTTGGGGTGTGATGTGGAGTTTGCTTCAACCACAGCACCATTTAATAGTACACATCAATAATAACATTGCCAACTAAGTAAAGTTATTGATTTTTTATGATGAAAAGACTAAATTAAGGAATATATGTAATAGTCAAGGAGGAAATTGAGATAACCATTCTCTTTAGGGTGAAATTAAAAAAAAGTCAATTTCATAAGGATGAAAATAAGGTTTTAGTTAAAATTAAATTAGATATATAAAATTTTAATTAAATAGTAAAAATAAATTACAAAATTATATATAAGAAAATAATAAAATAAATCAATATATTATAGTATTATAATTCTTATTTAAAAAATTCATATAATCTGATGAAATGATTGACTAAGTTAATAACAAGTATTAATTTCAAGTTTTGTAAAGTTTAAATGGATGATTTTTAGATCTTTAAAATAAAAGAGGATAAAATTCAATCATCCCAAAATTAAAGGAGATATTATATATTTTTTCCTATAAAAAATCTATTAAATTTAATCATTAATATGTTACTATGTAACTATCAGATCTAATTTTGAAAAAAATAATAATTTTGATATGTGGTCAGCTTTGATAGTTCATTGATGCATAACACTGTATTAGTGGTATACCATAATGTCTTTATTAAGGTTAATATAATGATTTTAGCATCATTAGAATTCTTTCATCATTGTTTCGGTGCAACTATTTTCTCTCTAACTTAACTACTCTTGAAAATATGAACATGAAATCTTAATTACAATTAAGGTCAATTTTATTCAATTATGATAGTTCAATAAGTAAATGTACATGATTTTAGATAAGACTTAATAGAAAAATTAAGCATATTATAGAGATTATGTGACTAAAATTTAGGATCACCAACTTATGTACTATTTTTTTTCAATTTTCTCAAACTTGGAGTATTTTGATAATTTTGATATAGTTAGAGAATTTCAAAAGGGTTTAAAAAGCTTGTATTTATTATTCTCACTTTTTTTTATCTTTATATTGATGTTTTTTGGTGTCAATTGGACCCTTTAGAGTATTGCAAAATGGGCTTATAATGAGTTAAAAAAAGTATGTTTACTTATGCTAAGTAGGCTTTTGTTCAAAATATTTTTTAAAGAAGTGGAGTAAAGTTATAGCAGGGTGCCTTGGCACTAAGTTAAGGACTTGAGTGTGTTAGCTTGTGACTATCCTTATACATCTAAAATTATGGAATAAGACATAAATTAAACAAATAGAGTATCGCTTTTCCTATTCTTATTTGTCCTTTTGACCTATTGTGTTTAGAGTTTTCTTGTGAGGGATGATCTTATGGTTCAGTATACACACGTACTTTGGCAATATTTGATTATGACTCATAGACTTATAACTTTCATTATCTAATCCAAGAGTGCCACATGACTTTAATAGGAAGGTTGATATATTTGTTAACAATAGCAAGCATGCGCTATGCGATTTTAGATATAAAATTACCAGTCTATCACATTATACATTAAGTAGAATTCAATACATATTAAAATTGAGTTGAACTCAATAAAGATATAAATTGATTTTATTAGTAAATTCTATTTTATTAAATTGAATTTTTTTATCTAAAAATAATAAAATTCAATATAAGCAATTAATATTTAATGTGTGAAAGGATTTAATTAATGTATAGAAGAACTTATCTAAAAAGTAACCAAGAAAATGTAGGTATCCATGATGTTGCATTCTTAGAACCCAGGAATAATAAAGAATGGATATTTGCAAGGAATGACATTAGTGAAGGGGCAGTGACAACATCAACTAATTGAGTAGCAAATAACATGCATATTGTAGGGCTCATGGTGTCTAAAATAGAAAAATTGATGACTCCAAGGTGTGCCAACATAAATTGCTAAGTCTTGATCTATATTTTACTATTTTCATTCCCATGTTTACTAGAAGAGCTAAATATGTTGCGAGGTTTGTGAAACTATGCATCTGGTTATTATTTTAAAAAAAAAAGTTAGGATGGGGACCGACATTATTTTAGTTAGAGCTTCATCAACAAACATTTTCGGTAGTAGCGATGTTTTAGCCTTACAATTTCTTTGGAAGATGGAAGGATAAGGAAACTTCAATTTTCTTCTCTTGTGACTTGTGAGTTTGCAACATCTATCACCTTCCCTCGACCTAGTGAAATTCAAACTTCAGTCATGTAACAATGTCTTTGTTTTATCTTATAGTCATAACTTCTCATTTTACCTTATTTCTTTTCCATTTTCAATACAATTCCTTACATAAAAAAATGAAATGATTTAATCATGATATAGGTTAGGTAAGAATGGGATTCCTCCACCATTGTTGGTATAATGATATTAGGTCAAAATTTCATCATAAAAGTCATGAATTGGACATAAAAGGATGCTAACTTGACACCAATGAAGGTGTAAAGAATTTTGGAAATTGCTAATGTTATAGTGACGGATTTGTCTTTTAGATAATAAGTATGATTCAAACCAATCATTTTATAGCAAAAGATTATTCTTAGGATAACACTAAAAAATGTTGCTTGTTTCTACTTTCTCTTTTTCATTAAAAAAAAAGGGAATGGGATTCATTCTAGACATTAGAAAAAAATTATTTACTTTTTTAATTTACGTTGATAATATAAATGATAAATTGCATTCATTTTTCTTAAGATTGCAATTACATTCACATCTTTTTTATTTTTAAAATATACATTAAATTTTTTTTATTCACATTCACCTTTTTTCTCTTTTATTTTAAACATATATTCACATCTCTTACTTTCGAAAAATAAAAAAAAATGAATGTATATCTATAAAAATAGAAAGAGTGTACATATAATTAAATTAAACCTAAAAAAGGATGAGTGTAAATGAATTAATATAACAACAATATTACCCAATATAAGTTAAAGTGCAATCTTTCAAAGCGAAAGTGTCCTAATTATTAAGTTAGTAAACGGGAGAAGATTAGGATAGTACCACAAAGTATGGTGATACTTATGGGGTGGTATTGGTAATATACTAAAAGGCAAATTGATCTAACAATGAACTGAAAAAAAAAAAAATTGGGTCAGTAGTCCAACTAATTAAATCAGATAATATCATAAATAAAAATTTATATAAATTTATTAGTAAAATTAAATAATAATTAATTTTTATTATATGTATAAACTCATAATTTGCATAAAAAATAAAAAATTTAAAAGAAATACTAGGGTTATTAGACTAATTTAATTAAAAAAAGTTTTAAAAAAAGAAAAAATAAATCAACCTTTATTTAAAATCGGATTGATTTTCAAGTTTTTTCTGCTTATTATTAATTTATATTCATTTAAATTAGTTCGATTGCTAAAGTGATTTTTTAAATCAATTCAAATTGAATAATATAACGATTAATAGCTAAATCCATCAAATTATTCGATTCAATTTTGAAAACACCAGTTATTGGTAGAGCTATAGAGATTAGTTCGTAGCTTGTAAGTAATAATGGGTCAAAATAACAAAAAATTATGGGCGGAGGAATTGAAAAATAGCTATTGTATTTTTAAGAATAATTGTTTGGAAAATCATCTATGTATTGTTTGGTTAATCATGGCAGGATACTTGTTAATCAATTTTGAGATTAAAATTCTCATATTTATATGAAAGATAATTATGTGACAAATATATTGATATTATATATGGTGAATTTATTAATAGAATCTTACGTATTTATATCTCTTCCAAATAATTATGGCATTTTATTTATGAAGAAGGAATAGGTATCCCTCTGTTCTAAGTGGTTGAGATGTAATCTGATTGTTTTCTTTACTTTCTAAAAGGATTTTATTATATTATTTTAAAAAAGTGGTGGAATCCAGAAAAAATAAAAGGTCAAGATTGTTACAAAAGTTTTGACCTGGTAAAAGTTCATGAATGGCAATTTGGATTTTTTCGCCTCACATTTGTTGGCGCTAGCAATAAATAAATTGAGGTTATAAAATGCAGGGTGAAATACAGAATATGCCTTTCAATAGAAAAATGTTACGTGGAGTTTTACTTGTTAAAAGGTTAAGTATTTTTATTATTAGACTATTTTTAATATATTAAAATTTATATTTTTAATTTTATTTTACTTATTTTAAGATTTAAAAAAAATATAATCTAACAATAAAATATTAAATTTCTTATTAAGTGGAACTTCTTAAAACATTGGACTCGTTTAGATAATAGCTTTTTGTATAACTATTAGTTGGTTTGAATAAAATTAGTTGATTAATTTAACAAATAGTTAATTTTCAATTAGCTGATTTTGATATTTAATAATTAACTGATTAAATTAGTTGATTGTCTTCAAAAAGTTGATATTGAGAATCCTAAAGAAGTAGTATTTGCAATTAGCTGATTGGTTAAAATGATCAAATTATCTCTAATAAATTTTTATATTTTTCATTTTGTCCTTTCTAAAAAATGCTTAAAAATTTAATAATTATAAAAATTATATTAATTTATTTTAAAAAAGTGAATATATAATAATATATTATTTATAATATATAATAATTTAATAATAAATTATAATAATTTTAAAAATCATATAATAGAATAAATATATAATATTATTTATAAAATTATTTAATTTTAAAAAATATAATAATTTAGTAATAAATTATAATAATATATTATTTATTAAAAATTAATATACTAACTAATATGCAAAAATTTAAAATATTAAAATAACTTATAAAATATATTTATATCCTTATATGTAATTTTATATCCAAACAGTGGATTTTACTAAATAATTTTATTGAAATAGCTAATACAATTAATTATTAGCTAACAACTAATTAAATCAGCTAATCAGTATAACTATCAATTAACTACTAAACAAGACCATTATCCCTTTTAATATTATGAGGTTGCATTTGCTTTATATTATTTTGAAATCTTGAAAATAACCTCCTTAAATTTCATAAAACCTAAAATTAATATTCATTGTTAACTTAATTAAGTATTTTATTCAATTATATAATTTTTATAAATTTTTTAAATAAGAATCACAAATATTATAGTATATTAGTTTATTTCATAATATTTTACACATAATTTTATAATTTTTAATTATTTAATCAAAACCGTATATATCTAATTTAATTCATATTAATTATATAATATAAAATTATTTATGAAAAAATAATAAAATTATCACAATCTAACTTTAGTAGTACCTTGTGTGAAACTCCTTTATTTAGTTTCCATCAACTTAAATTATAATCGCACTCTTATCTGATTTATTTATATCGAAATCATGAAAGTTCATTATGAAGTATTTTAGAAACTTTGTATTAAAATATAAAATAGCAAGGATAGTACAATATAACAATGCAATTATGACCACTAATCACTTCCTATTTTACTAAATGTACATATTAACACATTGACACCTTTATATCACATTATCTAATGTTGTCGAAGCTAAATAGGACAAGCTTTTGAAAACTTCTTCCATGGTGTTGGCAATTGATCATCTTGAAAATCTATAAAATATAACACACGGAAGATTTACCAATTAGATTTACCCTCCTACAAGCAAATAAATTGCATTATTCACATCACAAATTTTGTTAGAACCAAATCCAATCATTCAAACTCATTGATGCCAATGTTTACATTTTTATATGCAAACTCAATAATTTTAATGTGCCAAAATATATATCAACAAATTAGAAAAGATAGTAAGTAAATCCTCTTATGATTCCTAAGTTACACTTATTTTTTCATAAACCTATCTTTATTCCTTTAGGATCAATATTATCATTTCATAAATTGACATACAAATTTGGTGCATAATGTCACAATGTAATAGTATTCGCCTCCAACTAATCATTCATAATCATGCCCATGGCATCTTATTCTTAATAGAATCACAATTCATAGCACAATCATCAAATCACAATCAATTTCATCATCATTGTAATATGCCTATCACAACACATCACATCAATTGTATTTCCATAAAATAATAATAATGAACAGCACTATCATGTCTTCATTACATGGTCACAAAGGTATACTTGACCTCAACTATAAAATATTTGTATATATATGCAAGTATTATCAACACACCAAATATGTTCATTGGCATTCAAATTAAACACCACACTAATAGGTAAGGATGCATGAAGTGCCACATTCACAATCATATTGTAATTTATAAGTATGTTTAACTACCTCCTTATATAGGCATTAATAAGGTAATTAGAGTTTTAATTATATTATACTTAAGCGGAGTACCTATTCCTAACCAATTGGTATCAATCGTAACCCTTGCTTAAATTTACCTTCAATCTAATTGATTCATTTGCTATTGTCATTCATTCCCTTTAGAAGACTATTTAGAACTATCATTATGTCAAACCTTTAAGGAGTGAATATTAAATTTAACACACTATTCTCGGGTAGTAGGAAAGCAATGATTAACCATTATCATTTGCAATTTTGGCAAATGCCCACAATAGTAGTGACCATTTTGTTGGGTTTTCGCACTTCTTCTCCTTATGATTTCATTGCTTGTTTGGACCCTAAATGCCTTTTTTTTTACCCATTCCACTTTTTTAATCTTTGTAAACCATTATTATGTGCTAAAGAAACCTTATTTAACTCATTTCTATTACTTAAATGCACTTTATTTGTCATATAAATACTTGCTCATCACAAATTCATAAATTTTCCAAGTTTAAACATAAGCGTATTTATTCAAAAATTTGAAAGCTCAGGTTAAGGTATTCACTCATTTGGCATGAAAAGGAGGTTAGAAGGGTTGAATTTGTCATCTCTTGGCCTTAATCATCCTTAGTTTTAGAGATTTTTCATTAGGTTTGCAATTTTATCTTACTAGCTCAAGGATAAGCTTCTACTAAACATAAAGGTGAAAATGCCTGCGAAAATTTTGATTTTATTGTGAATTTCAAAATTTGGCCCAATCCATAATAAAAGGAAAAATAAAATAAAATAAAATAAAATAAAGATTCATTAGAACCTTATATTAGAATAAATATTAGAAACTTATATTAGAATATTAGGAAAAAGAAAATATTAAAAATAATATATTATACAATTCTATATAGGTTGAAAATTGAAAAGAATTCTTAGGATTAGTAATGGTTGAGAGATCTTTACCTTACTTACAAAAAGAATCTACACTATAACAAATTAACACTTATATCACGATTAAAATCAAGGCATAAATCAAAATTTTTATGGCCGTGCTATTTATCCATAGAAACACTGGTTGAATGATCCTGTGGCACAAGCAAACGTGACAAGGAAATTGACACGAGAAAAAAGGTCCTATGATATAAATAATTTTTTTTGTCATGAGTTCACTTATGACTAATAGATTTTTCTAGTCACGAGTGCAAACATGGTAAGAAAGGCACATCCATGGCTAGTAACTCATATTACCACAAATAAAATCATGGTAAAAAATAAAATAAAATAATTATAAAACTAATATAATTAGCTAAAATAATTTTTATATATTCAAATTAAATTGATTACCTAGCTAATTCAATTAGGTATTATCTTATCATTTTATTTACACATCTACTAAAATCCAATAATGCTTTTACCCTATATCAAGTTAGGATAAATTGTTAAAATTTTATTTGTTTAGAAATTATAAATTGCATTTGCAGGGAATCAAACTTGAATCTCTAAGTTGAAGAACGCCATACCTTACCATTATGCTAGTTTGATTCTTTAGTATTATGACACAATATATTTTATATAAATTTTAATTAACTGGTTGGCTTTAAAAATAAAACTACACTCATGTGATATCAATTATATAATAAAATATTATATAAATATATATAATAAAAATATACTAATACTAAAATATTTTATAACTTTATTTAAAAAATTATTTTTTATAAACTAAATTTTTATTTATTTCAT
Source organism: Sindora glabra (assembly GCA_020226215.1). Lineage (NCBI taxonomy): Eukaryota > Viridiplantae > Streptophyta > Magnoliopsida > Fabales > Fabaceae > Sindora > Sindora glabra. The sequence goes on from CM035226.1 coordinate 23,671,823, forward strand.
TACTAATTTTACTTGTATCAAATTTATCCTTTTTAAATATTTTATATAAATTTTATCTATCATAAATAATTAATTAGTTAATTTTTTATTAATATTTTTTATTAATTATTATTAATTAAGTTATTAAAAAATAAAATTAAAATTTGTACATCTTTCAAGTAATTTTTTTTATTTTCTAAAATTTCTTTAATAAAAGTTAAATTATATGAAATAAATATCCATACAAATTATAACTTTGAACTATTCTATATATTAAATTTTAATTATAAATTAAAATTTAAATTATTATAAATTATTTACTTTTAATTTTTTTATTTATAATACATATTTTTATTATTTACAAATATAAGTTAAATCATTTGAACTTTCATAAATTATTTGTATAAATTTCATCTCTGATATGTTATTTATATTTAATTTTTATTCTTCTATTTATTAGGTCATTAACCTATCAATATAATTATAAATGAATAGATTAAATTAATTTAATTCTTATTTAGAAGGAAAGAAATTAATATAAAATATTTGTAAGAAATGAAATTAATATAATTGAAATTAATAAGGGATGAAATTGAAAATTAGACTATTTTCTGTATATTAGTCCTTTAAATATAATTTACTTAAAATTTTTTAATATAATAATTTAATTATTATTAAATTATACATAATTCTATATAATTATTATTTTCCATTTTTAATGAAATTTTTGTTAATATTATAATGATGAATGTAAAACTTATCGTTACATATTTTTATAATAAAACTTGTTATAATTTATTTCTTAAATTATACTATTTATATATAATATAATGATTTTAATATGTTCATAATATGTATATCTTCTTTATTAATACTTTTTTTAGGAATAATGCGATGTGATAAAAAATAATTTTTTTATAATATTTTATACCTTGAATGATTTTTTTTGTTTAATTGATATTTTAAAAATTAGACTAAATAACAAATTAAAGAAATTGTTGTATATGTATGTTTTGTATATATGTATATGTTAATTCTATTAATTTTTAATTTTAGTATGTATAGAATTTAAATTCATTAAATAATTATATAATACAATCTTTAATATATTATAATACTTATTTTATTGTTATGTATTAATTAAAATATATAAATTTAATTAATAAAAAGATAAATAATTGTTTATTATTTATGAAAAATAATTACATTCTAATATATATTAAATTTGATATACATGTAAATAAAAATGCTTAGAAACTTAATAATTGAACTCTTTCTTACATATTTTAAGGTTTGGAATTCAACTTCTATTTCAATTATTTAAAAAAAAAAATAAGTGTACATAACTATACAATTTATAGGTAGTTTTATCTTTATATATATATATCAGCTAATTGACAATATTATATTTTATAACTTTTTTTATTTTAATTGATTAAGGCTAATCAACTGATTAATTGATGAATTAACTATTTGTTAAATACATATAATATATAAATATTTATATTTTTTTATTGTCTACTATATTGTAGCATGTTACATTTATTATAAATAATTTTTTTATATATATAGTTACCAAAAATGATACATTTGACTATGATTTTATTTATAAAATTAATTTGTGGCATAAATAATATTTTGTTATATATAATTTTTTTTACTTATATGATAAAATAAGTGATACTTTATCACAAAAAATATGTACTTGTAACAAAATTTATGACACAAGTGATACTTTATTACATGGAATGTGTTCTCATAATTTAATTTATAACATAAGTAATGTTTTGTTACGAGTAAAATTTTTTTGTAGTACAAGTGATACTTTGGCACGAGAAATGTATTTCTGTAGTTTAGTTTATGATACAAGTGATATTTTGTCATAGGTAAAATTTTCTCATGGGATAAATTTTTAATTTTTTGAAAATTTAATTAAAATTTTTATTACTGTGGCAAAAGGTAAAATTACCATAATTTTTAAATTTCTATGATAGAATTTATGGCATAAGTGTTAATTTATTGTAGTGCTAGTTGAGCATTTTCATTCTTTATCCAAAATTTCTTCCACATTCATTTATGTATTCTCATTTACTTGCAATTGACATTTTTCTTATATCTTTTCTGGACCTAATTTCTTCCCACTAATTTATTTCTTCTATTCCCAAAAATTTCTTTCCCCATCTTGAAATAAAATTTTTAAAATTTTAAGGTCATGTATCAAAGATGAATTAACATATTATAATTCTTATTTAAAAAGGTTATAAGAATTATATAGTTTGATAAAATAATAAATTAAATAGATAATTAATAAATATTAATTTTAATTTTTGCAAAATTTAATAAAATAAAATTCAAGCATCCAAAATTAAAGAAGATATCTTACATTTTTCTTAAAATTTATAGTCGCGTGCTTTCTCTCTCTCTTTGCCAAGGGAAGCAGCCTTTCTCATCTCTCTTTCTCCTTCATTTGGTATATATACTTATGTTTATTAAAGAATAATCAATGCCATCCTTACAAAATAAAATACATTAATTTTATTTTCTAATTGTTTCGCCGCTTTTTATATACCCTTCAAAAATTAAACTCATACACAAGTTGTAGTTCTCTTCTTTCAAAAATCATAATGGAAGAGTCTATAATTCTGCATATTTATAAATTTGAAGGTTATGCAAGTCGTAGCATAAATTAAGAAAATGAAATTTACTCATTTGGACAAGTATTTATTATTTTGCACTCTTGGTTTGGAATTAACAGTCCGCTTTAGAAAAGGTAATTACTCATTTATTTATGTTTATATTAATATTAATAGAAGGAGGATGGTAAAAGAATAGATTTCTATTTTTTTTCTTATATAACCCACATTTACATGTTTTAAATTTTAAGAAAGTGAAGGATAATTTTATATTTTTAAATTTAATTAATAAATGTAAAAAATTTAATATAACTCTTTAAAAATTACTTATTAATTCATATATATACACTTTTCTCTTTCCTTTAAATATCTGATAAATTTTCAGACATACGTTCTCCATACACTATCATAATTTCTTATTTCTTATTTCACATTCTATCTCATGCGATTTCTTCATCTCTTTTTCACGTATTATTTCATTTTAATTTTTATTTCTCCATCAAATCTTAATTCATATATAAAAAATTAAAAAAATTAATTATGTAAAATCTTGATCATTTTAATTGATAGTTAAAGAAGTAATTGAATTATTATTTATATTTAAAATTATTTAAGTAAGCATAAATTCCATATCAGTTAATATTTAAGGACAATAATTAATAAAAATTAAAATTTAAAATTACTTCAACACTATTAGGAACATTATACTTTTTTTTTTCACCAACCTAAAATTATTCAAGAATTGCCAAACATATTGTCATTTTTATTTTCTTAAAATTTTTTTCTAAACACGCGTGAGAGCGTGAAGACGTCACTAGAACCAGCCTTCAAAGAGTCGGACGGAAAATGAGGAACTATCAATGGAAACAAACTTGGGCCCATACCGTGGGGCTCTTAAGTGAGCAATTATGAAGATGCCTGAGTCTCAGTCCAGACTATTTAGATTTACCGGTCGGATCGTAGATCCGGTTGATCCGACTGCATCGAGAACGACTTTTCATTCTACGCTCACCAGAGTTCAGACCAGTTGAACTGAACGATTTTCTCCATTCATTCCGAAATTCTGCCCTCAACAAGGCGAGTCCTTCGATTTCAATTCTGTATGTTTTTCTTTTCTTTGCTTTATATTGTTTTCTGCTTTTGTCGATTATGTTCGGTTTGTATCTCAATTCAGCAAAAACAATGAGGAAAGTGTTGAGTACCCAGTCTAGTAAGCTTTCTTGCTTGATTTTAGTGTGCATGTTAGGTGTTCGTTGAAATGTTTTCAAATTCTATTCCATTTGCGTCGTAGAATGTTGGAACATTCTTCGCCCCTTCCCAAATGTTTTCTGGTTGCCAAAGAAAAAAAGAGAATCTTATTTATTTTAGCTCTATGGTATGGGGAAGAAGGTTTGTCGCTATAGTCAAATCACTTTCTCTCATTGACCATTTTGTTTGGCGGGGTTTTATCTCTATGCTGATTAATGTATATGTGCATACATCGTTAGGGTTCCGTCTTCTATACCATGAAGCGGGTGATGCCATGGGAGCAGCAAGTTGATCTTATATCATCAGATGAGTCTGCTTCCTCGGACTCTCAGATGGGGGATGCCACCATTCTGTTTGATGTTAAACAGCCAATAAATGAATTAACTATTCCCAAGGATATAATGTCTGAAGGTATGTTCTCACTTACTGGGTTTTGGCTCCTTAGTTTGATGATCTGTGTTCTTTGACATTTTTCGTAACTATTGTTAAAAGGATTAATTATCCACAATATTCTTTATTGTAACATTAATGCACATTGCCTGCAAGTTTCTCTCAAAATAGTTGTGAACCTGATGATTAATGAGAGCCTATGGAGTATCCTGTTTTATGGAATTTATCATTATACTTTGTTCTCCATTTTCTCATGCTAGACTATCATAACAATATATGTTGTTCTTGGGTCTTGACCGTGAAGCAATTTATACATGGAGACTCAAATTAATTAAAGATTAAGCTAGTAGTATGCAACCAATGCACAGAAGCTGTAATCTCATTTTTTTGTGAAAAAGGGTTACATGTAGTATTGCTTCTTTGAGAGAATGCAGTTTATTATCTTTTCAGTATTGTTCAAAAAACATGCTCTGGTGTATGTTTCCAAATGTCCAAGATTATAACACTATTTGATTGATCCCTTTGCTCTTAAGTTTATTATCTATATGTGAATTTGGCTTACAAGTCACTTAACTTTGGATACTATTTGAATGACTTATCATTTTGAACTTACCCATCTACAAATCTTCACTCCACAGTCTTCCATCAGTTGGTGTTCCTTTGGAAGTACATGGCTATTTTAGTTTTTTTGCAGGGCTACTTACATGACCTTTTTCAATTTTCTTTGTTGTCCTATTTGGCATTGATATGAATACATTTGTCTTACACCCATGCTTGTATGCAGATGTATTGATTAAACGAGCAAATATGTACCAGAACTACATGAAGCAGATCCCAATCCCGAGCCTCCGGGGCTCTCTCATCCCATTCACCTCATGGATGGGACTAGGGAGATCCATCAAGCAGTTATACGGTCAGCCTCTCCATTATCTCACTAATATTCTCCTTAAGATGTGGGACCAGTTGAGAATTGGTAGTGAAGGTGAATATAAGCCCTTAGACTACGTAATCCATCCTTGGAAAGCTGAAGCAAGCATCTGGCTTATTGAAGAAGTCCATCGGAAGACCTCATCACACCTTCATATAGCTAAACTCTGGCAATCAGATCCAATGCACCATGCTTATGTTGATTCCATTTTCCCGAGATTAGAAGCCCCATCATGAAGCTAACTGGCTTGCAATTTACCCCCCAACTAGTGCAGAGTTGTATATTCCATTTGGTAAAGCAAAGATAGAACTGCTTCCATAATCTTTTCCTCCTTTATTTCTGTTATCTCTAGAGATGGAGGTCCCTGTTCCTAGCTAATTTGTGTTTTCCCTGTATTCGCTCCCTGTTGGCTTGTTTTCTCTCCGTTGCTGTTTTGCTTCCTTGTATTTCCAGGGACACCGTGATGTTTGGCATGTTCTTAAACTTCATTTGCCCATTTCAGTGTCGATGTTAATCTTCAAGGCTATTTCTCGAGACATAAGTATAGTATATGATAACTTCCTAATGTTAAGATCAAGTAGTTTTGCATATAACATGACATCTCCTGGGCTAGTCCCTTGTTCCTGCATTTTGCCATTGCCTATCTACACTTTTAATTAGCCAGAACTGTCTTGTTTTTATTAAAATGCTTACACGACTAAAATGATTTTCTAAAAGGAGAGTGAATTCCATTTTCGTGAACCTTACATATTATAAATTTTATATTGTTATTCCCCCCCCCCTCCTTTTTTTCTTTCCCTTCCCGACCAAGGGAGTTTCTTGAGGAGTAAGGTCTTCTTTCTTATGTGGATGCCTTAACTCATTTCCTTTATCTCAGTAACATGTAGAGTTTAATTTGGGCTTTCAGACCTCCTCTGTTGTCATTATCCATGTCTTTGAGGTTTGATGAGTTGTATGTGTTTGATTTTTATCGAAATTGAGTAGATTTTTTATTTTTTTATTTTTTTATTTTTTTTTTGGGGGGGGGGGGGAGCAGATTTTTATTCTCCTTTCTCGATTAAGGTCTCTCTAGATTAAGTGTGTACAAAATGGATATCTAAAAATCTTATGGTATATCTGGAGTATCACTCATGGTTTTTCCATCATAGCCATTATATATCATATATAACCTAACTCTTGGGACCACTATAGTCATCATTTATTTTATATCTTCATTTCTTGGGACCATTAAAGTTTCAGGCTTGATTAATTTTGGAGAAGCACTCATGGTTTTGCCTTCATAGTCGGCATGTATATCCTATTTCTTGGGGCCATCTGGGCATCTAGTTTGAAACTTAAGTTTTGATGTGTGTTGCGTTTGAGCCCAAGAATGAGAAATAAAGTAGTCGGATCTTTCGAATTGTGGTTGCCACTCTTCCTTCATATAAGACTAAATTGGTTACCCCTGTCCCTTCATGTTAAATTGAAATTACCTCATCAGAGTACATCTGTAATTATGACCAGTTAAATAGAATTAGATTCATGGCACCTTTTTCATGCATCATAAAATTTTCCGTCGATTAATAAAGTTGTTTTAATTTTAAATTTCGTTATTGTAAATAGTTTTTGAATTTTATTTTCATTTATAATTAACTCATTATACATAACGATGTTCCTCATTCATTGGAACGACAAATACTATTGAATAAAATTTATTATAATTAAAAAATATGTATGATTGGAATTGTGTTTTTTATTCTTTTGTTCATTTTAGTGAGTAAGAGTTCTATTTTTTTCGTTTTTATGTTAATTACGATATATAAATTGAATATAATATAGTGATGAATAACCCATTCGTTGGAATAAAAATTAGGCAGGCTCGAAGAAAATATTTAGATTATGTATGATTGAAATTATGATTTAAAAAAAATTAGTAATTTCCATGATTAAAATTTTTCTTTGTTGAATTTTATATCATGATGTAAGTTAAAAAAAAAATTGACAATCGTTTATCATATTGCAACAACGTAACAATTGTTGATGAACATTTCTAAACTGGTTTTGGTGGGGAGTCAATCACCAATAAAAATAAAATTGAAGAACTTAATTAAAGGAAAACAAATATAGAGATGAAAATACAAATAAGAATAAGCTCTAGGATTGAAAGCTTAACTAAAAAAAAAAAGTAGTTTTAGCGCCCAAACTAGACAAGAATTCATATCCGCCACAAAAGTTCATAATTATAGTATCATGCACGATGACCTTGTGGGTTGTGGGAGATCTTAGATATTCCATCTCGTGGACCAAAGAGATGTTGAAATCTAAAATCTCCAATCCTATGTTCACTTCCCACTTAATAATACTTCAATGTAGGCTTAGCTAAACTTTATGATATAACGATACTTTGTTCATATCGAATAAATCTAAAATTATTTTTAATAAATTATACTATAGTACTATTTTCTAGATTTCCTTTCAAAGATGTGTTTGAGGTTATCTTTATTTCAAATAAGTACATATTTTATGAATTATTAATATTATATTTACAAAATACCCTTTTTCCTAACTGGGGGATACCTTTATGATAGTATATTTTGACATCTCCTCTGATCAATCCTTATTTGTTATTTATTCTTTAAAATTTTATAATTCCTTTGATCCATTTCATCATGATAATCATTGGATTCCTTTCAGATCGTCATTGCCTTCATTGGTCCACTCCTTTTTTCTAATTGTATTGTTATTAGGCAATTGAGATTTTCTGTCAATGAAACAGTATGTGTTGCTTGTATGTAAGTGCAGGAATGAAATTGTAGTATTGAAGATCAATAGTGGTATAGAATACAATGATCTAGCTCATATGATGTGTGGGAAGTTTAAAGATTTGTTTGCTTGTGATTTTTCCATGTCATATTCTCTTCCCCGCTATCATATTTGTTTACTGAGGAATAAGTTAGAACTAGAAAATATGATTTAATTGATTTGTGTTTTGGACTTAAAATATGTGAATCTTAGAGTTAATATTATTTGTATATCACATTTGTCCTCTGATGATCATGTTATTTTGGAGGGACAACTTACTAATTTGAATGTTATAGAGTGTGATGGTGCCTTTGTTCCAAGCCTATGTTCTTCAACTAGTACAAAGGTTTTATTATCCGATTCATGGTTAAGTGCAGTCAACCACATTGATTAGAGTTTCCTTGGTGGTATTGATGAGTTTAGGAATGCATTGTACAAGTATTCAATACAGATAAGTTTTTCCTTTGATTATGTTAGAAATAAAAAAACAAAGGTGGCAGCTTTGTGCTTAGAGAAGCACGAGGAAGGATGTGAGTGGACTGTTACAGCTTCATTGTCCAAGGTGAATAGTTTTTTCTATATTAAGAAATTAGTAAATAATCACACTTGTGGTCTTGTGTTAAACAATTCAACTTCAGGAAGAATGGGTTCCAAATTGATTTCTGAATTGGTTGTGGATTTAGTTAGGAGATCACCATCATTGACAGTGAGTGATGTTATAGATCATTTTCAAAATAATTATAGATTGGTAATTTCATATTGCAAAGCATGGCATAAAATGGAGAAAGTAAGGGATATGGTATTTGGTGATTTCAATGACTCTTTCAAACAAATCAGTTGGTATGTATTTACTATGAATGAAGTGAATCTAGGTAATTACATTATGGTGGATGTGGATGACAGTAATAGAAGATTCAAAAGGATGTTTGTGAGATTTCGTACTTGCATTGAAGGATTCATGTTTTGCAGGCCTCTTTTGTTTATTGATGGGACTTTTTTGAAGTCTAGGTTCAAGGGGGTCATCCTATCAGTTACTAGCAAGGATGACAATTAAGGTGATTTATTCTCATTTTGAGTTCCTGGCCATTTGATTGATGATACTATTTCGAGTCAAAACAGTAACATCATATGACTTATTATTGTTTGGTCTCGGAACAGTAACATTAAATGTTTTCATTGGCATTTTCACTTGGATGTTCATCTATTATGATGTTGTAATTTGATATTTAATGAAGTAACTATTTTTCAACAAATAGTAATATGTTACATTATTGTTTCCCTAATATAGATGATTTGTAATAAGTTTTTTTATGTTTTTATTTTAAAAACAAACAGTAATATGTTATTTGTGTATATATTGTGTTTTCATTAGTTTATGTTATTGTCTTTGTGTAAACAGTAACATGTTACTGTTTAAAGATAAAATAGTAACATGTTATTATTTGAAGACAAAAATAGTAATGTGTTACTGTTTCCTTAATATAAATGATTTGTAATGAGTTTTTTTTTATGTTTCTATTTTAGAAACAAACAGTAATATGTTATTTGTGTATATATTGTGTTTTCATGCTTTTGTAATGGCTCATGTTTTTGTTTTATGTTATTGTTTCATCTCAAGGTTATTTCCTCTGGCTTTTGCTGTGGTTGACTGCGAAAATCAAGAAAATTAATTTTGGTTTCTTTCACAGTTGTCCACAATACTTGATGCAAAATGCTTGGTGACTTTTATTTTTTATCGTAATTTGGGATTGCTCGAAGCAATGCTAAGGATTTTTTTAACAACGCCTTACTTTTTTTTGTTTACATCACTTAAAATAGAATCTGAGGGACAGATTCAAAGGTGTTGCATTTACAAATTCATTTAGGGAGTATATAGTTCACTTATTTTTAATGTATGCATATTCTCCAATAGTAGATGCATTTAGGAAGAACTTAGAAGTTTTCAAACAAGAAGGAGGTCGAATTGTTGAGAATTTTCTAATTGGGCTTACACTTGAATATTGGTTGAATGCTTTTAGCTGTAACTATTATTACGGTGAGATGACATCAAATGCAACTGAATCTTACAATTCATGGATTCATGATGTGAGGAAGTTACCCACCACAAATATGGTTGATAATATCTAATTGAATTTAATAGAGTGGTTTGTTAAACGGAGGTTAGAATCATTGCATTGGAACGGTGTTATTTGTCCATTTTGGGTGTCAAGATTAGAATCAAACTTAAGGAAGTGCAAAGGTTAAGTTGTTAGGAAGTCATTTAAAATAGTTTTTGAAGTGTTAGCATATTCAACCGTGTGTGTGGATATCTGTTAGCGCAGTTGCACTTGTCACCAGTGGCAACTAGACGGTTTTCCTTGTGTTCATGCATGAAGTTGTCAAGAATTATTTCCACATGACTAAGTATAGGAATGTTTATGAATAAATCATACATCTCATTTCTACAATGCTGAGGCAAGAAGTTGATTTAGGTGAGGAAACAGCTATATTACCCACAATTTCTAAAAGACTTGCAAGAAGACCTAAGAAAATGACAATTAGGTTTAGGGGTAAGTGTGTTAAGAAGATTAGGTATGGAAGATATGACAAACTAGGATATCATAATAAGAAAAGTTACAAGGAGCCAATTTGAATGTACTTTTTTATGGATCACAATTGAATTGTTTATGACTCTTTTCATTTGTAATAAGAAATAGTAACTTCATTCTTTTCATTTGAAAACATGTTGTCTTGAAATAGAAACATAAAAAAACTGGAAATAAATTGAATAATAACCTAAGTTTAATAACAAGAACAATATAGAAACATCATGTTATTATTTCCAAAACAAATAGTAACATATTATTTTCTTGTGGTGATAGGTTACTTTTTAATATAGAAATAGTTACATAGAGAAAGAATTAAAATAAATAAAAAAATCAAGTATGGCAAACAAGGAAAAATAAAAAAAATTATGTGTTACTATTTTTATATAAAACATTAATATCGAGTAAAAATAACATATTAAACAATGTAACATTAGTGATTAAAAACTATACAATTACTCGCATATTGTTCTTTTGATTAAAAAAAGTAACATCATGGTAGAAGTTGTGAACATGGGATAAATCAATTCTGAATGTTAAAGGATAGACACTGGAAAGAAGAATATGTTGAATTTTTTATTAAAATTTACGATTGAATGTTCTACTCAGATATAATTGAATTTGATTTAGGAGTAAAATGTTACATATGTACACAAAAATCATCTTAATGTTCAAGGACTGAGATCCCCAAGGAATTTATTCATTAACTTTTTCCTGTATTTCCTTATGGATTCCAGCAGAAATTGGTCTTCAATTTCTTTCTTGTTGAATAAATCCTCTATGTGTTTACAAATAAAAATCTCACACTCTCTCCTGAAATTGGAAATTTATAGGAAGAGTTAGTTTGAGACTTTTAATCATTATTATTTTGGAGTAGTGAAGAATATGTTACTACGATTTAGGTTCTTGTTGCAGTGACCTCTCATACAATATGATATTAAAAGGTGGCTCTGCGGTTGCTGGTTCTGCTCCCATATCCATCTCATTCTTGTAAAGGAATTCATTCTTCTTTTTCTCGTAATAATTCTTTTGTTGTTAAATTAACAAGTTAAGTGAGATATTAAGTGAAGATAAAAAGGATATGTTACTGTCTTGTGTGTAAACAACAAAACAAAATAAATATAGAAATCAACCATTATTAAAAAAATTAATAAAAAATAACATGTTATTATTTTCAAAATAAACAGTAACATACAGTTCTATTGGTTAGAAAAGTTACTATTTGTCATGGAAACAATAACATGAAATAAAAAACTAAAATAAATATACAATTCAAGCTTGACTAGCAGTTAAACTTCAAAAAAATGACATGTTACTATTTTACACAAAATAGTAACATCATTTAAAAATAACATATTGAACAGTAACATCAATAAAGAATAATTTTTAACAAATGAACAATGATCAACCATGAAAATGCGAGAAAATAATATATTACTATTTCTACACTAGACAATGACATCAACCAAGAAAAATTGTTATTTGTTCATAATAAAGGTATCATTCACCACTATTTTAGCATCGCAGAAGTATAGATCTATAACCCCCTCTCTTCTAAGTCTCATCAAATTAAAATGAGTCCACTTGCACTCTGCATTATTGAGGACAAGTAGAGTGAAGTGATTAGGATTTATATGGTCATTGATGCCAGTTGAATTTATCGGGAATAGAATAATTTTTGCATTCATATCTTCCTCCACCTTTTGATTAATTTTGAAAGCCTTCATTTCCTTGTATAAAGGAAGAGGGTTCACTACAAAGGACTGTCAATATATTTTAAGCATGAGTCAGTACTAGAGTTATTGTTTATGCATGTGAAGATTGGGGAATGAATTTAAATCTTACCTAACACATGCTATCGAAAATGAATATCTTGTTGTTGGTGAAGGTGTGAATGAAATGAATACAATATCAGAGTAAATGAAATGAATAAACACAAATCCATTAGCAGTAACTTACCGGTAGTAGTATCACACAATCGGTGACATTTGGTGGTGTGTCCTTTGCAATGGAGACTATTAGGTACTCACGAATGTGTCTAAACCACCAATACTTTGCCATCTCATCAATGTTCTCCACATATTTGAGGTATAATCATGCAAGTGTTTGTGCCCTATTTGGTACAAAGAGGGTTATTAGCATCATTAGGGTTACGAGGCATGAGAAATCTTGGATATTTTTTTGTGATGCTCTTATCATAGCCTTTTTCAGTGCACTAAATACATTTGGTTTTCTTAAACATCCTTGGCCACGAAATATTTTGTTGTCAAAATCCGATTGTAGCCTCTTTCTAGGTGATGTGTTGATACGACATTCTCCATCTTTTATAACAAAAATGAGCTTTACTGTAGTTGATATGATACTCAGTTGTTTGCCCCCAATTAAGAAACTATTCTCCTTTTTTGAAAAGGTAGCAAGCAATGACATTATTTCTTGATTATTCTTCCTACATATACTGCGATCAAGCTCTTTTGTCAGTATGACATTAATTAAAAATCAAAAAAGGTTTTGTTGCAACATCTTTTTATGGCTGTCATTGAATTGTAGATCGTCAATATGCCTTATACATGCCAGTAAATTAGATCTGTATTATTGGAATATGAGAGCTATTTCTTTAGCCTCTTCTAGTTGTTTGAGCATTTTGAGACCTCTCTGTTTATGGATAAGCAAAAATGCCTTGGTTAGATTCTATAAAAATGAGACTAACAATTAGATAATGCTATGTTACTATTTCATACAAGACAGTAACATCATTAAAAAATGATGTTACTGTGTTAATGGGGTATTGTCCATCTCTTATACCAAAAATAAACTTCACTGTAGTTAGTGATACTCAGTTGTTTACTCTCAATTAGGAAACTATTCTCCTTTTTTGAAAAAGTAGCAAACAATGACATTATTTGTTGATCACTTTTCCTACACATACTGCGATCAAGCTCCTTTATCAGTATGACATTAATTAAAAACTAAAAAAAGTTTTGTTGTAGCACCATTTTGTAGCTGTCATTGAATTGTAGATCATCAATTTGCTTTCTACATGCTAATAGATTGGATCTATATTACTAGAATCTAAGAGTTATTTTTTCAACCTTTTCTTATTATTTGAGCTTTTTGAGACCTTTCTGTTCAGGGATAAGCAAAAATGCTTTAGTTAGATTCTATAAAAATGAGACTAATAACTGAACAATGCCATGTTATTGTTTCATACAAGATAGTAACATCGTTAAAAAATGATGTTACTATTTGCATAAAACTTGATTACCATGCAACAATAACACTAAGATGTTTGAAGCATAACAAAATATACTACTTATAAGAAAATAACATATTACTATTTTCAGGAGCAAACAATAACATTTGTTTTCCTCTAATGACATGTTACTGTTTGATACAGAAACACTAACATTATTCAAAAATAAAATAAATGGACAAACAAATTATAATTAGCAGTTAAATTTAGAAAAAAAACTATAAGTTATTGTTTTTAGACAAAATAGTAATATTGACTAAAAATAATATATCAGTCAATGTAACAATTGGAATGCAAAATTACTTATTTTTTATAGTGAGAAATAGATAAATTAAGCATGATTAACAAAAACATTAATAAAAAAGTAACATATTATTGTTTTTAGAAACAAATAGTGACATGTTATTTTCCTATAAATAACATGTTACTATTTGATCTAGAAACAATAACATCAATCAAAAGACAAAATAAATGGACAAATAAATCATGATTAGTAGTCAAATTGAGAAAAAAATAGGATGTTGCTATTTTTAGGTAAAGCAGTAACATCAACTTAAAATAGCACATTAGTCAATGTAATGATTGGAATGCATGATTACTTATATTTTTACAGTGAGAAATAAACAAATTAATCATGATTAACAAAAAGATTGATAAAAAAGTAACATATTACTATTTTCATAAAATAAACAGTAACATGTTGTTCTCCTGCAAAATGAGATGTTGCTATTGGATTTGAAAATAGAAACATCAATAAAAGACAAAATAGTTGGACAAACCAAGCATGATTAGTAGTCAAATTGAGGAAAAAACTACATGTTAGTGTTTTTAGACAAAATAGTAACATCAACTAAAAATAACATATTAGTTAATGTAACACCAGTAATGTAACAGTAACGTCGAGTAAAACTGAAGTTCATTGTACTAAAAAAAAAGGTATTGGATTTCATGTTTCTGTTTGCTATTAGAAGAGTGAGATTGTTTCTATTTGCATTTATGATAGCAAACTCCTAAAAAACAAAAGAACATGTGTGATCCATATTTCTATTTGTTATGTTAATAGAAATATGAAGTTTAGCAATAGTAACATTTGATAAACATAATGAGATCCATGTTCATTGTTTTAACTTCTAGGGTTTCGTTTCAACATAGATACTATACATATATAAAGGTACACACGAATAGAAACAGTAACATTTTCAGTTAATTTAGTGCCAAGACAATCAGAATATGGAAACCATATAAGAAAATGTAGGGATTACCTGTTGATGACCCATTCTGGCATGTTAGTTTATGGGTTGTTACTGTTTTGGACTAGCTAAAAAATGACAAAAGGTTAGAAATGGTGACTTCTTATGATATGGTGTCAGATGAGTTGTATTGCTATAATTTTCAGCGATCTCTATAGTGGTTTTGTTTGTTCTCTTGAGTTGCTTCACTAGTCTTCGGGTTGATGGAATGCAACTCCTCTATTTATATTTTGGGACTTTTAGTGTTCCTAAAATGCGGAGCAGGTATGTTATTTTATTTATAGGCATCTCGGTAAATCACAACTTACGGTTGCACTTAATTGAAAGAAAGCACGCTTGGGGTACTGTGCTACAATAAATTGCACATAATGATACTAGCTTGATTTTTTTCTAATTATTTTTCTACACTCACTTTCTACTCATTACATATTTGTAGGACATAGGATCTAATTTCCTTTCACATGCTTGTAAAATTTAAAATTCTAGGTTCCATAGACATATGAAGAAACTGGATAAAGTATAAATGTATTGGAACGAAGATAACATTTCCACTTGTATTATATAGCTTAAAATGTCCTCCCAAATCTAATAGTTACCATACTCTACCCTATTTTATTATCTATAAAACAACACTCGAAATTTAGTAGTTCAAGACAAATGAAGATGTTGTGAACACAAAGACTAAACAAGGTAGCTAAAAATTGAAAAGCACCTTACTTTCTCCCTTTGTGTTTCCTATAAAATTAGCTAATAGTTTCTCATTTTATCTATCCTTCCAAGTAATAATATAAATCTATAATCTATAACTTGGAGAGAATTATTTTGTGATGGCACTCCATTTTATATCCCCCCTTATTTCGTCCTTCAAGCCTCAATTTTGTATAGCCAAAGCACAAGTTTCTCCAACCACCAACCTTGTCAGATTGAGTTTTCAACTAGCTGCTAACAAATGGAATATTGCCAAAGAGAACCAGTTTATCCCTTGGACAAGCCTTGTATGTTAAGATTTTACATCTTTTTTTGTTTATGTTTTTATTTATTTATTTTTACTTGATTTGAAGAACTTAATCACTTTGTAGTGCTAATGATCTTGTTATTTTGATTCATTTAAGTGAGATTGAATGAAATAAGTTTGAAAATCAAAATACTTGAATAATTGCAATTTTATTTTAAATTCTCCATTTTACTTACACTTAGAACAGGAAATTTTTAATTATATGCATTTTATGTACTAAAAGGACTCAATCAAAAACTAACACATATATTAATATATTTAGGCGAGGTAACCTATGATTGAGTTCATATAATACATGGCATACATCTTGGAATTTCTCATTTTATAAATGTAGAGTTACTTTAAATGAGATTTTACTAAGATTGAAATGAGAGATAAAAAAAATTATAGATGTGATTAAGGTTGGCAAAATTTTCAAAAGTGATGTTGATGATAGGGAAGCTTATTGCCATTATTCAAAATCAAAGAAGTATGAAAACATGAAAACATAAGTATTTAACATGGTTTGACTTTTAGCGCACTTCATGAGTGATGATAAATGAAATCCACTGAGTGGAATTAAAGAGAAATATTACAAAGTGTTGTGTTTAATCACTTTCAAATCTATACCTAAAATAATTCATAATCTTCCTCTAACCAATGATATATATTCTTACAAAATGGTGTACACAATCTCTAGGTTCAATGCAAATAATTTTATTAAAAGAATAAAAACAAATTGTAAGGTCTTAGGTGGGAGTTACAAATACAAACTCTCACCATAATCTCTTTGATATCCATATGCCAAAAAACTAGAAAAAGAAATCTTAATTTGAATAAAAAAGTAATTTGAAATAGGAAATAATTTCAAATCATTGATAATTACAAATTAGTAATTATTGGAATTTGGGTCAAATCTTAACAATTAACATTGATCTGCCTGCTCATTATGTTATATTAAATTTCTTCCTTGACAAGATAATCTCTATATTAAGCATGCATAGAAACTGAAGGTGTTAAAGTGTGTACTTAGGAATGTTGGTGATAAACATTCATCAAAAGGGATTCACATGATTGATGCTTTGCAGTGCCTAAATATTGATCACCACTTCCAAGAGGAAATTGACAAATTCTTAAAGAGACAATACATGATTTCTAGGTTCAATGGTATTGGTTGCAGATTTGCTTATGGTCTTTATGAGATAGCATTTCAGTTCAGGCAATTGAGACAATAGGGTTACTATATGCCTATAGGTTAGTGTTTTTATCTTCTTTCAAAGACGTGAAGCACATTCTAATTAATATTATAGTTGTATATGGGTCGGGTTAGACGGGTTTCACGCTGAACCAAACTATATAAAATTCATGGTTGGGCCCAATTACATTTTAAAAAAGTATTGACCCGGCCCGGCTTGATTCTTTAAATGAATGGCCCAATCCGGCCGGTTCGACTATCCAAATAAATTATTTTCTTTATTTTTTTAAGTAAAAAAATAATTTTTATTTATAAAAATTATATATTTAAAGAAATAATATGATATTTAAATATATAAAATATTTAATTATATTAAATTAATCTTTTTTATATTAAAAATAATTATATATAATTATTTTTTAGTATGTAATTATATTATAAAAAATAAATTAATATAATCGGATCGGGTTAGGTCTATTAGGCTTTTTAATATCGGCCAGATTATTAATCAAGTTTTTTAAAAAAAGTCCAACAAGTTATCGGATTAAAAAAAGAGAGCCTAAATCCTTAATTTTTGCGGGCCAGGCCTATTGAGCCATGCAACCTCTAATTTATATTAAGAAAAATTTCTATTTTATTTCTTCAATAAGTTATCATTCTTTCTTCAAAAAGAGAAAAATAAACATATACAATAAAATATATAACGGTGTGTTAGATTTCACAGTTTTTGAAATTCGATCTTATACTACTATTTATCTCTCTTTAGTTGTATTAAAATTTTATAACTTTAATGATAAGATATAAACTTTTTAAATATTAAGAGCCTTTGAAGTGTTTCATTGGAAATATGGGTAGTTGTGTTTGAAAAGTTCATAGACAAGGATAGAAAGTTTAACTAGAAACTAGGAGAAGATGTCAAAGGGATGATGGACTTGTACGAAGCTTCACAACTAAGTATTGAAGGAGAAGACATTCTTGATAAAATTAGACAATTAAGTGGGAAGGTGCTAAAGGAAAAGGTGGCTTACCTTGATCTTCATAAGTCAGAGTTTGTTAGAACCATGTTGAGCAGCCTTCTCATAAAGTTTGATAATGTTCACATCAAGAAACCTCTTTAATGATTCCCATCACATAACTAGATTTGGATGGTTATGTGCCTTACAAGATGTGGCCAAAATGGATTTCAATTTGGTGTAGAAAATGCACAAAAAGGAAGTTCTTCAAATATACAAGTAAGTAAAAAAAGATAAAATTAATATGTTCAAGAAAAGGCAATAATTACTTCTTTATAAGTCACTAGATATGGATTAACAGTGAAGAGCTTAGTTAGTATGCTGTGTTAGTGAACTAAGCTTATTAGTTTTTTGTATGCTAAGATATATAGGCTTGGGCCTATCTTTTGTAATACTATATTTTTATTATAAATAGACATTACCTTCCTCAGTTGAGAATATAGCCTCACAAATCTTTCTTCTTTTCTAACATGGTATCAGAGCTTATGGTATTGATTACTCTAAGACTTTTTCTCTTGTTGCTAAGATAATACCTGTTCACCTATTTCTTTCTCTGGTTGCCTCTCAGCACTGGCCTCTCAACTAAATTGATGTTAAAAATGATTTTCTTCATAGAAATTTATATGAAGAAGTCTATATGGAGCAACCACCTGGTTATGTTAGGCAGGGGGAGAAAGGAAAAGTGTGTCGATTGAGGAAGTCTTTGAGTGGTTTAAAGTAATCTCCTTGCACATGGTTTGGTAGATTCAGTGATATTATAACAAAGTTTGGTATAAAGAAGAATGATTACAATTATTCTGTGTTCTATAAGCATTCTAAATCTAGGTGCATATTTCTTGCCACCTATATTAATAACATTGTAATTACCGATAGTAATGAGGTGAGAATTTTAGAATTAAAAAACTTTCTTCAGTCTAAGTTTTAGACTAAGGATTTAGGACTACTTTGATATATCCTTAGTATCAAGATTGTTTAGAGTAAAAAAGAAATTTTTATTTCACAGAGGAAATATATTCTTAACCTCTTGAAGGAAACTGATTTGCTTGGTTCAAAACTATATAACACCCCTGTGATCTTAAATATTAAGCTTGGCTTGGAAGAAAGAGAATTACTAAAAGATCAAGAATGTTACATAAGGATAATAGGCAAATTGAACTATCTTATCAAGATCATGATCATTGTAGAATTGGAAGCTTTTCTAATGTTGATTAGGTAGATGGATAGAAGATCTACCTCAGTTGTTGTATGTTTGTCAATGGAAATCTTGTATCTTGAAAAAGCAATAAATAAACAGTGATATCTCGATCTAATGCAGAGTCTAAGTATTGAGTTATGGATCATGTTACTACTGGACTTGTGTGGCTATCTTATTTTCTTAGTTAACTTGAAATTACTTCATCTAGAGTTATGCAATTATGGTGTGATAATCGAGCAACCATTCACATTATAATGAATCCCGTATTCCATGAACAGGCTAAACATGTAGAGGTTGATTATCACTTCATTAGGTAGAAACTTTAGGAAGCTGTTATCGATATTAGACATATAAGAATTGGGGAACAACTTGCTAGTTTATTTACTAAGGCTCTTCCAAGAAAATAGGTTGATGATATTTATAACATGCTAAGTATAGTTGATATCTATGCTCTAACTTGAAGGAAAGTGTTAGTGAACTAAGCCTATTACTTTCTTGTATGCTAAGATATATAGGCTTGGGTCTATCTTTTGTAATCTTATATTTTTTTTTATAAATAAACATTGCCTTCCTCAATTGAGGATATTAATGTTATCAAATTGTAGATTGTATCACAAATTAATTAGTCAAAATTTTGAATTATGAATCGAAGTGAATCATGAATTGGTAAAATTCACAAAACATATAAAAGTAGTATATATTATTTTATGTATAATTAAATATAAGCATTGATAATGAAAAAGCATAAATTAAAATTAAGAAACATAATACTTATCTAATATCATAAGCCCAGAATAGGTTTACCCCACTATTAATGGAATTAAAAACTGAAAAAAGCTTTTTACTTTTTATAAGATGATGATTGATGAGGCCATGAGGGTCATAGGCTTCACATGACTCTATCACTATTAAGTTGTTTTAAAAAAATGATAAAAAGTAGCAATCTGGGCTAATTTATGATTTGGGTCGCATAGAACCTAGGTTAGGTTTTGTTTACAACCCATTTTACTAGAGGTCTCTAGCTCTTTTACTTTGCGTTGTTCACTCTTTTGCAAAAAACAAAGTTTGGACCAATTTAGATTTCCACTTTGATTTAGAGTGTAATTTGTGTGGTTCATAAATGATTCGTGACTAAATCACAATGATACAGAGGTATCGGTAATTCATATTTAGATTTGCATTGTTTTATGCTTGTATCAAATCGAACCATGCAATTCAAATCATGAATCAAATGATTTCTACTACATTGGAGGATATAGCCTCACAAATCTTTCTTCTCTTCTAACATGTTAAAAATCTTAAGTTCAAACTTTCTCCCTCTAAATGTAAAGAATAAAAAATTTCATGGATAAACCATAAATTTTAATCTTTTGATAGTGAATTAGTAATATAAAATATGTCATCATTTAATTTTTAAACTAAGTATACAGCACCAATATTTGAATGAAATATCATAGATGGTGGATGAATGTTAGCTTAGCAAATGAATTGAAGTATGCAATGACCCAACCATTGAAAATGGTATATTTAGTTACTGGCATGCCGATCTAATCCATCCTTATTAGAATAAAGGATTGAGCTCATGAAACCCATTTCTTTCATTCGCCCAATAGATGACATTTTTTACGTTTATGGGAATTTTCATGAACTAACCTTTTTTCGTAGAAATTATCAATAGGTGACCATATGTTTGTGCTTGTATGTGCAAATATCATTTTTTGTGCTTTTAAGATTAACAGATGAATAAATTAGAAGCTAAAAGCAATTAGACTTTCTTAGATAAGAAATACATGAAAATGGGATATTAATGCAATAAAGAAGCTATCATATTACATGAAGATATGCTTTAAGGCCCTTTATGATCTTGCAAATGAAATCAACTACATGGTTTATCAGAAAAATGAGTGGATCCCTATAGACTCCTTGAGAAACATGGTACAAATTAGATTAATCAAATATCCCAAACATCATCATCGTCACTTGTTAATATAATGTCTTGATTATTTATTGACTTCTTGTTATTGTTGTTGTTGTTGTTTGCAGTGGCCAAGTCTATGCAAAGCATTCTTAGTAGAAGTAGAATAGTTTGCTTCAGGAAATGGCCAAAAGAAGATACTTGAAGAATATGATAGTTAGCTCTAGAGTGCACATTATGTTAGTTCACATTTTCTTTCCATTGGGTGAAGGAATCACCAAAGAGAATGTGGATATGATAGGCAAAATGCCAGTCGTTATATCTTCATTAGCAACTATTCTTCACCTTTAGGATAAATTGAGATCTGTAGAGTAAGATTTTATTTGCCCAGAACTCCTAATTGACATTTTAAGGAATTTAAACAAATTTTAATTATGAATGCAAGATGAAAGTCAACAAGGCAATGATGGATCTTATTTAGAACATGAAAACTTTTCAATGCAAAAAGCAAGAGAGCAAGTAATGAGTAAGATCTCAGATGAATCGAAGAGCCTCAACAAAGAGTGTGTCTTTCAGAATGATAATAATATTTCATTTGCAGCATCTTTCTTAAAGGCATATCTGAATCTTGCAACAATGATACCTTTGATGTATAGTTATGACAACAAGCACTACCTTCCTAGGTTTGAGGGTCAAGTCAGGTCTTTGCTTTATGATAATGTTCTAAAAATGTGATACCCTAGTTTTCTTCTTGCTTTCAGGTTTAATATGTTTTTGGACATGACAATGTATCAGAGGTGTTAATAAAATCATTTCTAATTTTTTTTCAATTTAATTTAATATTTTTTTATAAATTATATTTCACACTTCTTATTTTTCAACCACATGAGGAAGATGAAGAGTATGCTAATTAACAAGATGATTGTTTGACTATATAGTCAGATGTTGTATAATTATTTTTCAGATTATCAAAATTATAGAAAAATGTTTTGACCTTTAGGTGTACTTCCTTTTTATTCATAAAATCTATGCTTTACCCTTGTGCTAGCTTGCAAAATTTTTTATTTGAATAAATTGCAATTTGATTCACTCAACACTTGATGTCTTAAGATACCAGTTCAATCAAATTTAATTTGGCTAAAGTGATTATAGTTTGGTGAAAGTCATAGTTTTAGTGCACAATTATTAAGTTTATTAATTATAGCAATTGATGCAATAGTGAAAGAGGTGCACTACTACAAAAATACAATGTTATGACAATTTCTTCACAAAAGTTACATTAGTTTGGAATTGATTTATATGAGTAATGTTTTATATTAGACCATTCCATGTTAGTTATACAATCCATGTGAAAAAAAGATTTTCATGTTGATTTTTTACCAAAAAATCATTATCTTTTCTTTTAGAAATATTTTAATTTTTTTCATATTTCACCTTAGTTTTTAATAAAAAATAATATAAAATTTGATGTGAAATGTTTAAATAATACTTTTTTTAAGCTAGTTTTTTGCTTCTCTACTGGAAATATTTATTATAAAAATTAGATAAACCTAACATTAAAAAAAAAGTATTTTAAACTAAAAATTTTAAAAGTTCATAACTTTACATTTGATTGTCCATTTGTAGCAATTTTTTTATTATAATTCAGATACAGCATAAAAAATTAAAAAAAAAATACAAACAAAAATCTTTTTTAAAAAATTGTACAAAAAAGGGAATTTTTATTTCACAGAGGAAATATATTCTTAACCTCTTGAGGGAAACTGATTTGCTTGGTTCAAAACTATATAACACCCCTGTGATCTTAAATATTAAGCTTGGCTTGGAAGAAAGAGAATTACTAAAAGATCTAGAATGTTACATAAGGATAATAAGCAAATTGAACTATCTTATCAAGATCATGATCATTGTAGAATTGGAAGCTTTTCTAATGTTGATTGGGTAGATGGATAGAAGATGTACCTCAGTTATTGTATGTTTGTCAATGGAAATCTTATATCTTGGAAAAGCAAGAAATAAACAATGATATCTCGATCTAATGCAGAGTCTAAGTATTGAGTCATGGATCATGTTACTACTGGACTTGTGTGGCTATCTTATTTTCTTAGTTAACTTGAAATTACTTCATCTAGAGTTATGCAATTATGGTGTGATAATCGAGTAACTATTCACTTTGCAATGAATCCCGTATTCCATGAACAGGCTAAACATGTAGATGTTGATTATCACTTCATTAGGCAGAAACTTTAGGAAGCTGTTATCGATATTAGACATATAAGAATTGGGAAACAACTTGCTAATTTATTTACTAAGGCTTTTCCAAGAAAATAGGTTGATGATATTTATAACATGCTAAGTATAGTTGATATCTATGCTCTAACTTGAAGGAAAGTGTTAGTGAACTAAGCCTATTACTTTCTTGTATGCTAAGATACATAGGCTTGGGTCCATCTTTTGTAATCTTATATTTTTTTTTATAAATAAACATTGCCTTCCTCAATTGAGGATATTAATGTTATCAAATTATAGATTGTATCACAAATTAATTAGTCAAAATTTTGAATCGTGAATCGAAGTGAATCATGAATTGGTAAAATTCACAAAACATATAAAAGTAGTATATATTATTTTATGTATAATTAAATATAAGCATTGATAATGAAAAAGCATAAGTTAAAATTAAGAAACATAATACTTGTCTAATATCATAAGCCCAAAATAGGTTTACCCCACTATTAATGGAATTAAAAACTGAAAAAAAGTTTTTACTTTTTATAAGATGATGATTGATGAGGCCATGAGGGTCATAGGCTTCACATGACTCTATCACTATTAAGTTGTTTTAAAAAAATGATAAAAAGTAGCAATCTAGGTTAATTTATGATTTGGGTCGCATAGAACCTAGGTTAGGTTTTGTTTACGACCCATTTTACTAGAGGTCTCTAACTCTTTTGCTTCGCATTGTTCACTCTTTTGTAAAAAACAAAGTTTGGACCAATTTAGATTTCCACTTTGATTTAGAGTGTAATTCGTGTGGTTCATAAATGATTCGTGACTAAATCGCAATGATATAGAGGTATCGGTAATTCATATTTAGATTTGCATTGTTTTATGCTTGTATCGAATCGAACCATGCAATTCAAATCATGAATCAAACAATTTCTACTACATTGGAGGATATAGCCTCACAAATCTTTCTTCTCTTCTAACATGTTAAAAATCTTAAGTTCAAACTTTCTCCCTCTAAATGTAAAGAATAAAAAATTTCATGGATATACCATAAATTTTAATCATTTGATAGTGAATTAGTAATATAAAATATGTCATCATTTAATTTTTAAACTAAGTATATGGCACCAATATTTGAATGAAATATCATAGATGGTGGATGAATGTTAGCTAAGCAAATGAATTGAAGTATGCAATGACCCAACCATTGAAAATGGTACATTTAGTTACTGGCATGCCGATCTAATCCATCCTTATCAGAACAAAGGATTGAGCTCATGAAACCCATTTCTTTCATTCGCCTAATAGATGACATTTTTTACGTTTATGGGACTTTTCGTGAACTAACCCTTTTTTGTAGAAATTATCAATAGGTGACCATATGTTTGTGCTTATATGTGCAAATATCATTTTTTATGCTTTTAAGATTAATATATGAATAAATTAGAAGCTGAAAGCAATTAGACTTTCTTAGATAAGAAATACATGAAAATGGGATATTAATGCAATAAAGAAGCTATCATATTACATGAAGATATGCTTTAAGGCCCTCTATGATCTTGCAAATGAAATCAACTACATGGTTTATCAGAAAAATGGGTGGATCCCCATAGACTCCTTGAGAAACATGGTACAAATTAGATTAATCAAATATCCCAAACATCATCATTATCACTTGTTAATATAATGTCTTGATTGTTTATTGACTTCTTGTTATTGTTGTTGTTGTTGTTTGCAGTGGGCAAGTCTATGCAAAGCATTCTTAGTAGAAATAGAATAGTTTGCTTCAGGAAATGGCCAAAAGAAGATACTTGAAGAATATGATAGTTAGCTCTAGAGTGCACATTATGTTAGTTCACATTTTCTTTCCATTGGGTGAAGGAATCACCAAAGAGAATGTGGATATCATAGATAAAATGCCAGTCGTTATATCTTCATTAGCAACTATTCTTCACCTTTAGGATAAATTGAGATCTGTAGAGTAAGATTTTATTTGCCCAGAACTCCTAACTGACATTTTAAGGAATTTGAACAAATTTTAATTATGAATGCAAGATGAAAGTCAACAAGGCAATGATGGATCTTATTTAGAATGTTTGATGAAGGAACATGAAAACTTTTCAATGCAAAAAGCAAGAGAGCAAGTAATGAGTAAGATCTCATATGAATCGAAGAGCCTCAACAAAAAGTGTGTCTTTCAGAATGATAATAATATTTCATTTGCAGCATCTTTCTCAAAGGCATATCTGAATCTTGCAACGATGATACCTTTGATGTATAGTTATGACAACAAGCACTACCTTCCTAGGTTTGAGGGTCAAGTTAGGTCTTTGCTTTATGATAATGTTCTAAAAATGTGATACCCTAGTTTTCTTCCTGCTTTCAAGTTTAATATGTTTTTGGACATGACAATGTATTGGAGGTGTTAATAAAATCATTTCTAATTTTTTTTTCAATTTAATTTAATACTTTTTTATAAACTATATTTCACACTTCTTATTTTTCAACCACATGAGGAAGATGAAAAGTATGCTAGTTAACAAGATGATTGTTTGACTATATAGTCAGATGTTGTATAATTATTTTTTAGATTATCAAAATTATAGAAAAATGTTTTGACCTTTAGGTGTACCTCCTTTTTATTCATAAAATCTATGCTTTACCCTTGTGCTAGCCTGCAAAATTTTTTATTTGAATAAATTGCAATTTGATTCACTTAACACTTGATGTCTTAAGATTCCAGTTCAATCAAATTTAATTTAGCTAAAGTGATTATAGTTTGGTGAAAGTCATAGTTTTAGTGCACAATTATTAAGTTTATTAATTATAGCAGTTGATGCAATAGTGAAAGAGGTGCACTACTACAAAAATACAATGCTATGACAATTTCTTCACAAAAGTTACATTAGTTTGGAATTGATTTATATGAGTAATGTTTTATATTAGACCATTCCATGTTAGTTATACAATCCATGTGAAAAAAAGATTTTCATGTTAATTTTTTAGATTTTTTGCTAAAAAATCATTTTCTTTTCTTTTAGAAATATTTTAATTTTTTTTTATATTTCACCTTAGTTTTTAATAAAAAATAATATAAAATTTGATGTGAAATGTTTAAATAATACTTTTTTAAGCTAGTTTTTTGCTTCTCTACTGGAAATATTTATTATAAAAATTAGATAAACCTAACATTCCATAAAAAAAGTATTTTAAACTAAAAATTTTAAAAGTTCATAACTTTACATTTGATTGTCCATTTGTAACAATTTTTTTATTATAATTCAGATACAGCATAAAAAATTATAAAAAAAATACAAACAAAAATCTTTTTTAAAAAATTGTACAAAAAATTGGAAAAATGAAAGAAGTAAAGATTTGGGAAATAAAAGTAAAAAAAGTACCTTTTATATTTTGAATTCATTTCATGCTTGATACTAGTTGAAGAAGTATTAATAACTCATTGACCTATAATAAAAGATGAAATGAGATCTAGCATATTGTAGAAGGAGTTAAGCGATGATTGAATTTGAAAATAAATAAAAGGGGGAGAGAGTGTGTGATAATGAGGGAAAAAACATAATTTACTTTATTCATAGTGCAAAAACATCATTGTTACCATGACTTACTACTACATAATTGTCGTTTAAAGTCAATTGTTTATCTGATTCCATATCAATTATTCATCAACATATATACAAGTTTTATTGTATCTAGTATATTTAACATCGATTCTTAGATTGATTTTGATTACATTTAACAATATTAATTTTTTTATATGAAAAAATCATATGTTTAATTTTTGTATATTATTGAATAATTGAAATATGACATTAACTTTTTAGTTTAATAATTGGCATGATTGTTTACATCAAACACTAGTTCATAAACCATTGTTGAAAACCAATTTTCTTTTATATCTTAAATTTCACATAGTATATTGATTTTTATCATATAACCAATGCGTAATGTAGGATAAGACGATAATTTCCTAGAATAATGACATAAATTACTCATTTTTTAATCTATTAGAATTCTTCTAAACCCCACTATCTTTAGAGCAGTATCTAAATCTAATTATAGAATCTAGAAATTTATATTATTATATAAGCAATAAGACAATAATATTTAAACCTTATTTTAATATTTCTATGATAAAAAATAATATCTCAAATACAACAAATAATAATAATTTTATATATTTAATTGTGTCTTTGTAATAAAAGATATAATAATATGTATATGTTGCAAAAACTAAAAATAATATCTTTAAATGCATAGAAGAAAGTTATATTATCTTCCAATGATATGATTATTAACAAAAATTCTTGTGAATCCTATTATGGTAAAATAAGAACATAAGTATGGAAAAATTGATGTTATTTGGTAGCATCATGCATTGTTTACATTGTGCTCCTACCATTTCGTTCCTTTGTATAGAAATGTTATTGTTTTGATACCTAGCCTAGCTGGTTAAACCGGTTGGATTGAGACTTGGGATGTAAAACGACACGACTGTAAACTTGGTATGTGCTCTTACCATCTTGATCCTTTATATAGAAATGCCATTGTTTTGATACTTAGCCCAACTGGTTGAATCGGTTGGATGGAGACTTAGGATGTAAAACGACATGGCTGTAAACTTGGTATGGCAATTGACTTGTATTAACTTGTTGACTAAGTCAATACTTTGCTAAACTCATGTGGGTTAGTAAAACGTAATTGTATTGCTATTTAAAATATACTTGCTTAGTGGTTGTAGGAAGCTTTGAACTCAGGACCACCAATAAAGAAAATGTGTTCCTTGTTGTTACTCCTAACTTCTAATGTTGTCTAATATATATGCTTCCTTTTATATATAACTAATAAAAATAATTATTTTTCACAAAACAAAGAATTATCTTATAAATATAAATTTGTTAAAAATTTAGTAATATTTTAAATTTAAAAATTAATAAAGTAACTAAAATAAATAATATATAAATATAAATGTGTGAAAATATCTAATAGCATTACAAAATAATAAAAATTAAAACTTATGTGAAAGCAATTTAAATTAGAGAAAAAATTATCATTTATTTTTTATTTGAATCAAAATTATGTTAAATGATTATTGTATTTATAGTATGATTAATAAAAATGATTAGTGTGACTACAATGGTCCTTAATATATTTATGGTTATGTGTAAGGAAGGTATTAATAACTTTACAATGTTCGTTCAAAGAATGGTTGTATGACTATTTTAATTTTATCTTTTAAATTGAACTACAATAGTCCTTAATATATTATATGCGTGTTTTCCTAAAAAGTAATTTTTAATTCTAGCTAATTTATTGATTTAATTACCAAAATTTGCTTAATTTCAAAGTAAAATTTGGATGAAATAGAGTACTTTAATAATATTAAGTATCGTCGTGATCATATCTATAGTCGAATTATTTGACTTTAATATATTATAAGTACAAATTTATTATTTTTGAAAGATTTTTATTAAAATGATTGCAATATAACTTTTAAAGTAAAGAAAAATTAGTTTAAGTAATCTTATTTATTTATTTATTTAAAAAGTGTCATATCAATGAATTTAGATTATCAAAATTGTTAAACTTTATGGTCAAATTTGACAATAAAAAATAGAATAATTTTAATATTATTTTATAATTTTAAAGTATCAAATTTATTTAATTTTATGGTTAAATCTGAATACATAATTATTCAAAAAAAATTAAAATCTTAATTTTAATATTATTTTATAATTTTTAAATATCAAATTTATTCAACTTCATGATCAAATCTGAATAAAAAATTATTTATAAAAATTAAAATTATATTCATTGTACTTATAATTAATTTCAATATTATTTTGTTATCACAAAATAAAAAATAAAAGTAAAAAAATATGTATCAATAAAAGTCTTAATAGTAGTAGATACATTCGTAAAAGTTTTTTTGATAAATTTAATTAACATTACATAAAATAAATTAAAAAAGAAAAATTAAAGACATAAAAATAAATAAAAAATTAAGAACATCACATGGGTGGGACAATACAATGGCACTACCATCGCATCCATGGTAGTGATTTTATAAAAAGAGAATCTCCCTTTTATGTTTTTATTTTTTTAATAAATATGCATATAAATGTAATAGAGTGCAATAAATTAAAATGCTTCATATAAAAAATTAAATATGAGATAATTTGTTATGCATTGATATTGAGATTTTTTATTTAATCAGTTTATTCATTTTAATTTTTAAAATATTTTTTATTTTAAGAATATTAAAATAATTTGAACTTTCAAACTATTTTTTAATTTATTCCATCATAAGAATTGCAAAAAAATAACACTTTAACATTATATGTCAAACAAATAAAATATTGATTAATAAATAAATAATGAAATAAAAAAATAAATAAAAGGAGATGAAATGGACATATCAATATTATCCCATCCCATCTTATAATTTTTTTATTTTTAAAATCCTTCCTCTCTCTCTTTCTTTTTTGCCTCTACTTTCTTTTTTTTTCTTTATTTCTTTTTTATATCTTTCTAACAAATTTTCTTTTTAATCTTCTTCTTTCTCCTTTGCAAGTTCAACTTCTTTCTAACATTTTTACTTTTTCTTCTTCTTTTTAATTTTTGTGCCTAAAATCATATTTCTTTTCTTTTTGATTTTTTTGAATATCTTTTCTCTTTCTTCTCATTCTTATGAAATTTTTGGATTTTCCTCCTTTTGAATTTTTTTTGAAATATTTTTTCATTCCTTCTCTTCTCTTGGCTCTTGTAAATGAACTTACTTTACCTTTTATAGATTAAGCCTCAATAATTTTATCTATATTTAGCCTACATTTAATTTATATTTTACTTAAACATTATTGGTAGATCAAGAATCTAACAAAACCTTATTATTTTTTAATATTAGCTATTGTCACACAAATTTTATTCCTTTGAATAATTCAAAATTATTTCATATTATTGTGAAGGTGGAAATAGGTTGATAATGAGTCTGTAATTGATGAAATTTACTATATAATTAAATGAGATGTAGCTAGTGGATATGAAAGAAGTGTGATGTAGAAGATAAGATAAGAAAAATTTCAATAACTCCTCATCTATTGTTCTTATTTTGCATAAATTTTTTTATTAATTTTTATTATTTTTATATTTTAAAAATTTTTAATACACTTTTTTAATATTTTATTTTTTATATTATTTTTTAGATAAAATTATGTGTTGATAATAATAAATAATAGAAATGAATATGAAAAGGAAAAGAAGAAATATATATAATGAAATGAATAAAAAACAAGAGAGAATGTCACTCTAAGAAATGTAAGAGTTAAAAAAAGAAAATGTGTTTAAGTAATTTAATAAAAATAATTTTTTAATTTTATGAAGATAATTTTATACTAAAAATATATTACATTATATCTATATTACTTAATGATATTAATATTTGAATTATAAATAATAGAAGTGAATTTGAAAAAAATATGCAATAAAATAGGTAAAAGAAAGTGAAATAGTGTGTAAATAATAATAAATAAGGGCATTGATAAAATTTCAATTGACATATAATTAATTTAAAATATAAAATTTTAAAAATGATAAAAATTGATAAAATTTGAATAAATAATTTTTTTATTTCCAAAAATTTTTACTAAATAATATAACTCATGATTAATTCTTTTAATTAATATTTTTATATTAAAATTTTCACTTATTTAAAATATTTTATATTGTAATAAAATTAAATATGACTTATTGTTTCTATACTACTTTGTGACATTAATATTTAAATTGCAAACAATAGCAAATAGATGTGAAAAAAGAAAAAAAATACAATTGAGAAAATAAAAAGAAAAGTAATGGATGAATTGTAAAGTTGTATAAAAATAAAAAATATATTTTATAATTAATTAATTTGATTAAATTAAAAATTTTAATTTATCATTTCATATGTATACTTTTTAATAATATTATCGTTTAAGATATAAATAATAAAAATAAGAATAAACACAAAAAAGTGAATGTGAACATATATATGTAATAAAATAAATGAAAAGGAGATAAAAATATAATGAATTAATTCATTTCAAATTAAATGAACTATGAAAGTATATATATACATAATTCTTTATATATCTTCTTTCATTTTTGCTCAAATCTTGTTTAAAATAACAGATGGCTTTATGTATAAGAAATTCTGTTCCACTGTGATCTTTTTTGTAGCAGCAATTATACACTTCGTTACTTCAACAAAGGCCAAGGGCAACTTACCAAACTTGTTTTCCTTTTTGCGATCCGTTTCTGATTCATGTGTCAGCGTCAACGCGCATTTCAGCCATAACTACACAATGACTACCGAAGAAATATACTGGTAGAATCGTAAAAATTCTCATGCATGATACGCATGGGAAGGAGCAGTTTGACGGGTACTTGTGAACAAACTTTTAGTCATAAACAATAATTAATCACCAAGATATTTGGCTTAATTAGAAGTAATTAATTGATAAATTAGTTAATATCTCATAAATTTGTGAGAGTTAGTAAATTAAATGATAGTTGATATATGAAAGTTAATATTTAATAACGGATAAATTAACTAATTAAATTAGAAGCATTTGAAAATAATTAGTTGATAAAATAAAATAATATAAAAAAATATTTTTATATAAATATTTTAATTAAATTAATTTATATTTAATTTAAAATTATATATATTAATATTATTAAAATATTCAAAATAAATATATAATTACTTAAAATTTAATTAATTATATTTATGATATTATATATTATTTATTTATTTATTATTCGAATAATAATATAATAACTTAAAATTTAATAGACATCACCTATTTATTTACTTACTTATTTTTATTTATTTATATTAAATCAATAAAAATATTAAATATTTGTTTATATAATTTAAATACAAGTTGTTATTTATATAATTCAAAATTAATAATTCCAGGATGTGTGAAGATGATTCTAACTGCGACGCTACAGACACATGGAGTTGCGTTTCAAAACTGACAGTCACTGGATCCATCAAAATAGCATCATTTTTATAATTAAAAATTTTAAAGTTAAATTGTTAATTAATTGATGATAACTTATTACACCAAATAAATTATATATGCTTCGTGATTTCATTGAATGTGAACTTTGAGTACTGTATGCTAGGTGTCGAGAATTTTCATTTAACAAAGAAAAAGTTAATTATTAATTTTATGAAATTTATATGTATTAAAAATCATAATTTTTAATATAATTTTCTTCATTAACCGAAAATAATAACACTTAACTATTATAACTGCAATATATGAGAATTAAACCCTAATCCGAAGAATATACCATTCCTAGCACCATAAAAATCTCCTTGGACTTTTTGTTTAGATGTGATGAGAAAAGTATGGAAAAAATAAGCTTAAAAAAATGAGGTAGAAATAAAGTATATAGAATTTTTTCTACATATTGTTTAGATGTATAAAATAAAAATAAAAATAAAATGATAAAAATATTAATTTTTATTTAATTTTATTGAAAAGTAAAATCATAAAATAATAATTTATTAAATGACAAAATTACTTCTATTACAAGTGTAATAAATTTTAAAAAAGGGAAAATTTGATATTATAAAATTTTCTATTCTTTTTTTGCACTTTTATAGTAAGAAAATTTTTTGTTGATTTTCGATGCACTTTTTCAACATTTTTTCTTCTCACCTTTAATTCTTCACCTTAACTTTTCATAACATCTAAGAACAATAAAAAAAAAATTATCCCTTTTTTCCCACATATTTTTTCTTCATTTTTTTTTCTATAAATCCAAATAAAAGATAAGAGAAGGGAATAATAATTAACCAAAAAAAAAAATCTGAAAATGATATTGCTCGTTAATATATGTATAAAAAAATTATGGAAATCAAGTCATACTTGAAAATAATTGTCAACGACTGAGACGAAACATCAACCATTAATGAGGGATGAAAAGTAGTAGCCATCATTATCAATGATTCTTAAATGCTTTCTATAACAGACGTGGTCAAATTTTAAAAAAGCCACTTCATATCTCTGAAAAGTAAGACATCAAATAGAGGAGAAGAATTTGTACACGTAGGGTTTACATGCCTTATTTAGAAGTATTCTTGTTTTATTTTAAACAAATATAGTTAATTAGTATCATGCGCACAAATCAAATGAAAATGGTACGAGTGACGTTTCTAGCTGATTTCGATGAAACCAACGTGTTTCATGGATGGTCCATAGAAGAGGACATGCAGTCCTCCGCAGCTGTCCGGATTGAATGCTTGACAGTTGTTTGGATGGTTAGAAATTGAAAGAGGATGATATTGAGGAGGAAGGGAGGACAAAAAGGACACTAGCATTGTCGTTCCTCGATATATTCATTGAATGGACCATTCTGGTACGTGATATGAATCTGTTCTGTCCTAATCCAATTAAAGCACCCAACACGCTCACCCGTGTCATTCAACGGTCGTTAAAATCAAGGATTAGGTGGAGTCGTTTAATATATTTTGAAAGCGGTATATTTAACTTAAATGGTATTGATAATTCTCGTATATTATATTTAGTGGTATAATTCTCGTATATTATATTTAGTGGTATAATCATTCCTATTATTAAAAAAAAATAATATGAAATATGTCTTAAAAATTATCTTTTTTTTGTCTTTTGATATGTGGGGTTTGATTTTATTTCTTGTGTGTGTAAATTAAGTGGTTAATTAATAACTCTTACCTTTACTGTTAAAAAAAATCATTTTCTTTATATTTTGAATTTTAATTTTTTTTATGTGAATTTCATTGATTTAATTACTTCAACTATTTAAATAAATATTTCATTAAATCATATTAATTAAGAAATTAAGAGGGCCATTACATATGACAACCTAGATGAAATAATGATTCTCAATTTCATAATAATGTATAAATTCTTATATCTTTTAAGGGTAAATATTCATGATCAACTTTGATAAATCAGCTCCCTAAATTAGAAATTATCATTTCTTGAACCTAAATATCGTTGAGATGTCATATATTTTTCCATTTGAATTTCTTATCTATACAAAAAGAAACAAATGGAAGTCTATTGCTAGAACTATAGAAGAGATGAAGCCGCTATTTTGTATCCATATATACGAAAAGAAATATAAGAAAGCCTACATTCCTTGAACTAAAGGGGGCAACAAAAAAAAGGAAAAAAAAAGAGATGAAATCACTTAAAACGGCATGTTATGGCTTAGGATGAGTATTATATTCGGAGATTTTTACAAGTATTCTCAAAAAACACAAATGATAATTAAGAGGAAGGTTATGTGTCTGAAGTTTATGCTCTAATAATCAAGAAAAATTTAATGGCAAACCTATAATCCAACAATCAATTAATGTTATATTGGCTACTTCAATATTGAAGTGGTGGTTTGATTTGAATTACTTAAATTAATTGAAGTAAGTACAACATTCGATTAATTTTGCAAATAAATTGATGCTTGATATTGAAGCATTTTTAAAAAAGATTTTTAAAAAGTTAAAGTAGCAAAAGTATTAATGAAGTTAAAATCGCAAAGATATCCTAATTATTTTGTTTAGTGTATTGGAAGAATTCTAGTTATACATCGGTACTCGAGGTCCAATTCTTTTCAAACGAAGGGAAATAATGTGACAATAAGCGTTATAATATCATATAAAAATTCAATCATGTAAGATGTAATTAGGAATTCATAAGTATCGGATTAATTTTATTTAATTTTAAAGTTATCTTATTATTTAAATCTAATTTTCCTTATTTTAAGATATTTCATGTCGAGTAGAGCAAGAATTAATAGTTTAAAAGGCTATTCTAAATAATTAAGTTCTATATCATTTAAGTCTCGTGAATTATTTTTCTAAAATTTCTGTATATATATTTTTAAATTAATACATATATACACCAACCCTATTGAAGGTTTTAGGCGATTCAATTTTCATTCAGTAATTAATTTAGTATTTAAGTTCAATTTCTTATCTATTTTTTTGTGCACTAAAATTTTTTTCCACATTTGCTTTCTATCATACATGGAATGTAATTTACATAAAATTAATAATAATAATTAAAATTACTTATTATAACCATTGATAAAAACTTATTATATATATATATATATGAATTGTGGATCTTCATCTAAAATTAATTATAATAATATCATAAATTTAATAAAGTACATGAATTCACAACAAAAATATTTTTTTTTTTAAAAAAAAAATGAATAAAAGTAGAAAAATTAATATGATATTAGGATATTGGTATCGTTGATGTTTCTCTAGTGTCCTCTTGCCCTTTAAAATATTTTTAATTCTGTCATAATACTAAAAAAATAGTCTTATTATTTATTATATTTTAATAAATTAATAATTATATTTTTAATTTTATTATTTATTTTATCATGATATCAAAATATTTAACTAATTAATATGTGATAAATAATAATATTAATATTGCATTCAATAGAATGAAAACGGTTATAAAAAATGTATCTAAGAGATAATACATGGAATTGAAATTCTCGTTTCCTGGAACAAGTTAAACTTAGACATATAGAAGGCATGAAAAAAATTCCGGCCAGAGTAGAACTAAGTAATAATAACTTAATCTTAATCTTAATATTAATCTAAGCCTGGTCTAAGTCCTTTCTAATTTGGCCCACCCTTACCAATCCCCCTCTTGGAAGTTTCAAACGAAAATTGATTGAAGCTTGCTGACGGATATTGCGGTCGTAAGCGCTCTGTCTCTTTTCGGAAAAAATATCTTTAGCAGGAATATAATAAATTATTAAAATAATAAAAAATATTTCATATATTTAATATTAAATATAAAAAATTTAATAAATGAAAAAAATATTTTTAACTACCATACTCTTACATATTAATTTTTATAATAATAAAATATATAAAGCAATAAATGTGATTTATCTACAAATAATGTCCCCCAAAACAACCAAATCCTTACAATATAGTTAGTTGGATGTAATGAAATAGA
Organism: Sindora glabra; assembly: GCA_020226215.1. Classification (NCBI taxonomy): domain Eukaryota; kingdom Viridiplantae; phylum Streptophyta; class Magnoliopsida; order Fabales; family Fabaceae; genus Sindora; species Sindora glabra. The sequence continues at coordinate 23,708,451 of CM035226.1, forward strand.
TGAAAATATGAATAAAATGAAATGGAGTGATTTTTTCATAAATATGTTTGGTACAGTAAAAAATAGAATGGACTTTTCATTCCATTTTTTATGTTTAGTATAACAAAATTTTGATGGAATAAAATAAATATAATAATACTCTTAAATTAAAAATAATAAAGTATAAACATTAATTTATATTTATTTGAAAAATAATAATTTAATTTTTATTTATTTATGTTTAAACATATATATAATTTATGTTAAATTAATTAATTTACATACATATATATATATATATATATTAAATTACTAAAATAAAATTAGTTTACAATTATATTATATTTAATTAAAAAATATTAATAAGAATGTTATATTCATTTGTACTATAATTGTAATATTATTAAAAAATTGTACATTGCCAAAAAAGGTAGATGACTTGGTATTTATTTTATATTGATTAATATTATATAATGTTAAAAAATTAAAAATAATATATTTAACAAAAAGTTTGAAATATTTTCAATTTAAAATATTTTCACACTTATAATGAAAATAAAAAAAATTTTTAAAAATATGCAAGGCTTCAATTACATTATCATATACAAAATAATTTTAAAAATTTAAAAATTTAATTAAAAATGATATTTTCAAAAGTTCAATCTAAATGAGAGAATGAGTTATTCCATCAACTTTGAGTTTTTTTTTTTTTTGTCATTTCCATTCCTATTTTATTCCATCATATTTCATCCATCCAAATGTGGCCAAATGATAAACTTGTTTTCATCCGTATATTATGTTGCAAATTAGTTGATCAAAGTTATAATTTTGTGTATATTTGTTATGTAAAAAAAATATTTTAACAATTGAATGTTAAATAAAATAAGGTGTATTTTCTAAAATTAAAGGGAAGCTTAAGCCTTAGCTCATTGTAACATAAGAAAATAAAATTTAATGTATTTAAAATTATATTTATGTCTAAAATCATTTATTAATCTAATTTTCTAATTTTAAATGAATTAAATTCTAATTTTTTTAACATCCAATCGAAAGGAAAGTGCTTTTGCTTTAACTTAACTTGGGGAAGATAGAGTAATGTGCTGCTTAGATTTTATTATAAGAAGACAATTATCTAGGACTAAAATTTACATAGAGATTAATAATTACGGGATTAAGCATTACGAAATCCATCAATGATAGGATTAAGTAAATGGATATACGGTTAGATATTAGATTGTTAAAATCAAGCAAATGAAACATATGTGTAAGTGTAACAGTTAAATGATTTGACCGAATTTGATTACTTTAAAAATAAAAATGTTAGAGCAATTAAAATGAATTTAGTTTGAAAAAAAAACTGTGTATTATAACCATAAAAAATGAGTTCATTTAAATACAAATATGAAATGGTTTGGTTCATCGAATTTATAGTCCCGCACAAATTAGATTGGATGGGTTCATGACCTTTTTTTTTTATATATTTTTTACTTTTAAATTAAACTAATACATTACATAAATTTTCTCCTTACCAATTCAATACTTACTTCCAAACTCAACTCTTCATCTTTCAAATTAACCCAACCTAAATAAATTATTTCTAAATTAATAATTTTGTTACCTGTAGTATATAATGCTAAGTGGCTGCAAGATGATTCAGACAAGATCGAACATGTGGGGAGGTCTTATAAGGACACCTTGATTGGAAGTAAGGGAATTGCAAATATGGCAAGATTAGATTACTATTCAGATGAGGAAGAGATGGAAGATTGAGGTAAGGGAATTACAAATATGGCAAAGATTAGATTACTATTTAGAGTAAGGAAGAGATGGAAGATGATAATGATTTTAGTGGATTTACGATAAAGAAGGCAATGAATGGAGATCATCTACACCTTAATATTGTAATCTCTTTGGAGGAAAAGGAGAAAATGAACAAACCTTAGAAGAGAACGGCTTTTCATAGAACTACTCGGGAGGAAAATTGGTTTTAGAAAGTTAAAGAATAAGTTAAATCAATCATGGAGTAAAGATGAACTATTGGATATCATGGATTTATTATATGGTTATCATCTAGTTAAATTTAGTGCTTATGTTGATTATGAATTAGCTCTAATAGGAGGTTCATGGTTATTATTTGATCATTACCTGACTATAAGATCTTGGGACCCTAAATTTGATCTGTTTAAGGAGGTAGTTGAAAAATTTGCAATTTGGATTCGTATATTGGTCTTCCCATCTAATTTTTTGATAGAAAATTTTTTCACCTTCTTAGGGAGTGAGATGGGAAAAATTTAAAAGTTAACACTACCAATATAGTTCAAGCGAAAGAAAAATATGTTAGAATTTGTATGAAAATTGATTTGTTTAAAGAGCTTTTTTCATAATTCTTTATATTAGGTAAATAATAAAGTATTTAATATGAGAGCCTTCATACTATCTATTTCCATTGTGGAAAATATGAACACTTTATGTATCATTGTTTTGATTTAATTAAGAAAGATAATAGGGGTGCTGGGGATGTTATCTTGAAGGATAAAGAAAGGAAATCAGATGGGCTGAACTAGGATTGTAGGTTTAAAATGGTAAATGGATGATTGAGTAACAAAATAGAAGGTCAAGAAAGAAACAAGAGGTAAGGGTTGCAAAAGTGAATAAGTAATACAAGAATGTAAATCTTAGTGATACATGATCTTGCTTTGTAGTTCTTAATAATGATGCATTTAGAGGTGATAATGCTAAATAATAATAAATAGCTTAAGCTAATAGTATGGTTCATGTGGGTAATAATAATTTGCAACAAGAGCATTTTAGGTTTGAGAAAAGAGAAAAGTTCGTGGCTAGAAAAGTTTTATAAAGAAGCTTTAAAATGAATTAACTTAAAGGCATTATTTTTTAGAGATAATTAATATTGTGCAAAAAAAGGAAGTCACTAAAGAAAAGCATTAAAAGGAAGGAAAAGATGTTTAAAGTAGTGGGCCTTAAAATGATAAGATGTTAATGGATGAAAGAGTAGAGTTATTATCTCACGTGCTAGCAACTCCTAATGTCAACATTGAAGACATGAGTCAAATGGAGATTGTCACAGTGGGGTAGTAACCTAATATAGTAATTGCTTTAGGTTTTGACCATTTTGATGAGAATCCACTAAAGTAACATTTGCATGCACATGGAGCTTTGGCAAGATATAATGTGCAAGGAGTTCGTATGGAAATTAAAGGAGAGATTATACGATCAGTGGCTATGGTATTAGCTTAATTGCTTGTGTTTATGTGATATTTATGTACATTTTTTCTTAATGATAAAGAAAATTATAGTGTGGAATTATAAATGAGTAAGTAAGAAGGAGTTTGCTAATAGAGTTAGCTTTTTGTTGCATTTTGAATTTTCAAAAGTTTTGGTTTTATTAAATACTTAAATTCTAAGTTTTAGAGTGACTAGTATTCTAAAAGATTTGGGGTTTGATAGATAAGAGTTTTGTAGAGGGGGAATAGGTTCTTAGGTGACATATAGTTGATTAGAAGAGTGATAGAGTAATTTTAGAAGTTATTAATGCAAATTTATAATTTATTTACTTCAAAATTTTGCCTAATAATAAGATATAGGCATGGTACCTTTGTTTATTCCATTCGAATGAAAAGTTGAAAAATCTCTTACAGGTGGAACTTCATCATTTCAGTTTTACCATGATATATGCTTAGTTAGTGGCTAGTGATATAAAGGACATAAAAGATCCTAATGAGAAGAAAAAAAAAAGAGGAGCTCCTTTTAATTGACATAAGGCAAAAATGTTTAATGAGAGAATAAATATATGTAATTTGATTGAGGCTGAGTTTTAGGGAAACATATTTACTTGGAAGTGCCTAAAACTCCTTAACTACTCTCAATTCTTTGAAAAATTGGACAGGGCTATCCATATTATGGATTAGCATTTGGATTTTAGTGAGGCTTATGTGAAAATGATTCCTTATGTTCATTATGATCATCATCCCCTTTTAATTAATATTTTTGGAATTTTTGGGGATAATGAACTTCATCCCTTTTGATTTGAAACTATTTAGCTCATTAGTGATAATTTCACCAATTTTTGTTGAATAATTGGAGAGCAAGCTGAATAATTGGAAAACAAGACATTATACCCTAGATGGCCTACAACAATTGATCCGAAGCTTAAGATTTGGAGCAAAAATATCTTTGAACATATCAACGATAAAAAAAAAATGCATCTTAGCTAGATTAGATGGTATTCAACATACATAAGTGTAGAATTCAAATTTTAATCTCCATCAACTGGAAAATTAGCTCGAGATTAGCTTAATAAGATTTTTTAAACAAGAAACAATTTTGTGGCATCATAAATTGATATCATTATTGCTTACACAAGGTTATGGAAATAGAAATACTATGTATTACCATAAAAAATCATTTGGAAAAGCCAGAATAGAATCAAAATGTTATATGACTCAGATTGTACTTAGATAGAAGATAAAATGAATTTGGAGAAGATAATTTGTTCTTTTATAAAAGTTTATTCTAAGAGGGCTATTTCTCTTTGAATATAAAAATTTCTTATTTGTGTTTGCTTGAGGATTGGAATATTAATCTCTGCCAATAAGTATTTATGAGGAAGTTAAGAAAGCAATGTTTGCCATTGAAGGAATTAAAGCTCAAGGAAATGATAGATTTTTAGTTATTTTTTCCCATAAAAATTAGAACATAGTTAGAGATAGTGTTTGCAATTTTGTGAAGGAAGTCTTCCAAGGAAGAGAGTTAAATAACATGGACAAAACTCTTATATGTCTTATTCCTACAATGGAAAAAATTGAAATTTATTAATTAATTTCATTCTATCTCTTTATGTAATGTTTTCTATATGTGTATTACAAAGATTATAACAAGCTAGCTGAAAGAAGCTCTTCCCTAATTGATTTTTTATTTCAAGCTATTTTTACACCTAGTAAGTGCATCCAAGATAATATTATTGCTTAAAAAATATTTCACACTATAGGGAAAGTGTGAGGTAAAATTTTTCTTTTTACTATAAAAGTGGACTTAGAAAAGGCTTATGATAAGTGAACTAGGGGTTTATCAGAGATGTTTTAGCTTAAATTCAAAG